>PITA01001350.1:0-170082 GCA_004023965.1 Spilogale gracilis
AAGAAAAGAAAAGAAAAGAAAAAAGAAAAGAAAAGAAAAGAAAAGAAAAGAAAAGAAAAGAAAAAAAGAAAAGAAAAGAAAAAAGAAAAGAAAAGTAAAATAGGGACTAGAAAAACACCATGAGAAGATAAAATTTTCTCTTCAAATATTACCTTCTGGGGCACCTGGTGGCTCAGTTGAGTTGGTGAGAATCCACCTCTTGGTTTTGGCTCAGGTCATGAACTCAAAGCTGTGAGGTCGAACCCCACATTGAGCCCGAGTTGAGCCCTACATTGGGCTCCACATTCAGCAGAGTCTGCTTTAAGATTCTCTCCCTCTATCCATCTAGTGTTCACTCTCTCTCTCTCTCTCTCTCTCTCTCTCTCTAATAAATGAATAAAATGTTTTAAAAAATTACTTTCTCTGGGGCGCCTGGGTGGCTCAGTTGGTTAAGTGACTGCCTTCGGCTCAGGTCATGATCCCAGAGTCCCAGGATCAAGCCCCACATTGGGCTCCCTGCTCGCAGGAAGCCTGCTTCTTCCTCTCCTACTCCCCTTGCCTGTGTTCCCTTTATATCTGTGTTTCTGTTAAATAAATAAATAAAATATTTTAAAATAACAAATTACCTTTCTGTTAGTTATTTTAATTTCAAGTATTTTGTATAAGAAATACGTTGTATCTAACCATGAGTTCTGAATACTAAGGATATTCTTCACACAGTCATAGTGCACATTAAAGAGAATAATATTAGGCTAAGGAATACATAACATGTCCTTCAATAAATAGGGATTTTAAAAAGGTGGAGGGAAATTTTATTCCCTTATGTGCTTTATCTTCGAATTAACAGCCACAAGAGCATTGAAGAAAAAGCCCTCTCTGTCAGGGAAAAAAAATGATTCTAGGATATTCGACAACGTTTCTGGCAAAAACATGACAAAAGGGGTCAAATATAGGACACAGAGTTTCAAACACTCTCATTTTTTCTTTTTATACCTAAGAAATCCATTCTGATTCTTACCCTTTATCCTTATATATGAAATTTTCTTCCTGACATAACTAATACATATAATCAATTCCTCACACACATCATCTATACACCAGACTACGATCAACTTTTGGAAGGGGTCAAGTTCAGGGGGTTAGCATACAGGCTGTGTATCCCAGCTGCACTTCCACTTAATAAATTTAGACAAGTAACTTCATCTTCTTCCTCATTTTCCTCATCTGTAAAAATGGAACAATACCTTATTTCATTCATTGGAAGACAAAAGCTTTTACATTTTAATGTTCTTGAAATTGGGAAGTGTCTTACAATGGCTAATGGGCCGAAGGGAAGTTAAGTTCTGGAGATTTTCCTGTGTTCCTGCCAGGAGAATTTTCTACCCAGGGCCATGTCCAAGCCATGCAAGTTTTCTATTTTTTTCTTTTTTAAGATTTTATTTATTTATTTGACAGAAAGAAACACAGCGAGAGAGGGAACACAAGCAGGGGGAGTGAAAGAGGGAGAAGCAGGCCTCCCGCCGAGCAGGGAGCCCGATGTGGGGCTCCAGCCTGGGTCTCCGGGATCATGACCTGAGCAGAAGGCAGTCGCCCAACCAATTGAGCCATCCAGGCACCCCACCATGCAAGTTTTCTCTATTTACTCTTCTGGAAGGTACATTGATTTTCATTTACACTTATCTTGAGGTGGAGGTCCCAGGTTTTGACAAAGGCCTCCTAACTTGTGACTTTACAGTTGAAGACTCTTAGAAGACATCTCAGAGGGCAGAGGTGAGATAATACATGGAAGGAGCCCAGAGCAGTACGTGACACAAAATAAACACTCAGCAACTGGTGACTATTGTGTCTGTCTTACTATCAATATCTACTTCTCACTAAACAGACTAACATGCTAATTACTTAATTCTCTTAGTCAAAGTCAAAAATGCAAGCATCCAGGCGAAGGGAGAAAGCCATGTGAAATAACCCTTGGAATGTTCAGGTAGCCATGGCCCGCACGTAGCTGGCTGTGTCCTCAGTGGAGCAAGACTCAAGATTCAGCCTGTTTTTCAGAAATGATCTTGCCAAATGTTTTAAATCCCTCTGCTGGTTAAGAAGGGCTTTGCAGAAAGTGTTCCCTTCTTGTTAATGGAGAAAGGAATTTAATCTCGGAGAGCTCCTTCCGAACCCGCTCAAAATGGACTCCCCGGAGTTCTGCAGCGGCTGCATCAGCAGGGCGGGCGGGCTGGCTGGCAAAGATGCAATTCTCCTGGTATCCCAAAGACTAGCTCAAAGGTCATGCTACTTTGCTAATTCAGTAAAGCATAATTACACCGCAGAAAGCTAGTTCCTTTGTAACGTCTCTTCCTGAGATACAAAGTTTTTGCAATTTAAATTGCTTAACTGTCAGGGTATTTACGCACGGATCCGATGGCAGTGTGCCTACATCTACTCAAAGGCTCGGACTTGGGCTTCAGACTGCAGAAGTAGCCGGTCAACACTGGCAATCTACAGCCAATGGCGATCTTTCTCTCCCTTTCCTGGCTCCAAGCCCTTTTCCTCTGCTGCTTGAGAACCTGGGAATCAGACCAGTGTGTGATGGTGATTATGTATTCCTTGCCCAGCTGCTTCATTGCCCAAATCCACATCACAGTCTGTGTAAACAGTTCCCCCAGGAATTATGGAGGCACACTCCATGAGGCCATCAATGGCAGTTCAGGTCCCAGTAACTGGAACCAAGGCAAGTCTTGAATGGATTCCTTATAATACAGACATTCATGTTGGCTATTTGATAAGGTCAAACTAATATGACCTAAAGGCAAATAAATGGCTTGCAACTACTGTAACTGTGGTTTTATAATTACTGTTTTTATCAAAATTTATTGGTCATCTATATAGCAAATGATTTAACAGATAATATATATAAGGCTTCCAGTGTTTAAAACAAATGAGATTTTTTTGTTTACAAAGCACCAAACTGGTGTCCACTTAAGTAGTACAAAATACCAGAGGATTGATTCCTTAGGACTCCAACTTACTCCCCGAGTCCTTTCTCTTTTCAAAAATTTCCACAGAAAATCTTCACCTTCCGTGGTTACCCATTCCAATAATCACGTTCTTAAGTTCACAGTTTCTTCTCATTCTATAACAAAATCCATCCTTTTACCAAGAAGACATTTTCTGACGGTGAATCCTTAGATGGGATGGGGAAGGTTTTTCTTGTTAGCATAAATAGTTCACTGTCTCAAATTTTAGGTCTTCTTTAAAGGACTCTGATATTACAAAATATCTCCTGCCCCAAATAAGAGTTTCCAAGACCCCTCTTTGGTAATATTTTCAATCCTAAATCATATGTAGTCTTTCCAGACTTATAATAAACTTGGAAACATTGCTCAAATGTAATGAAATTTTGCCTATCAAACATTAACTATTCAAACTTATACATAATTTTAAGTAATTATTATTACTTAATTGATATCCCGATTCACCTAAAAAATGTCCTTATTTAATGCTCCATATCCCAAATCCTTTTTTTTTAAAGATTTTATTTATTTATTTGACAGAGAGAAACACAGCTAGAGAGGGAACACAAGCAAGGGAAGTGAGAGAGGGAGAAGCAGGCTTGCCGCCAAGCAGGAAGCCTTATGTGGGGGCTCAATTCTGGGTCTCCAGGATCATGACCTGAGCCGAAGGTAGACGCCCAACCAACTGAGCCACCCAGGCACCCCCACACCCCAAATCCTTATTTGGAATTAATTAAGTCTATGCTACCTAATTTACCTTTTTCTATGTGAAACTGCAAAAGTAGAAAGTAACTTTCCCTTTTTGGCAGAACAGGTAGACATGCATGTCAGGGTAGGAATAGCCCCCAAGGCTCCAAAAGGGATGTCAGATCCTGAGCAGAGAAAGGAGGGTATCCCCACTTAAGGGCAGCTTATATGGAATGTCTGAGCTCAAGCAGGGTGAGATGATGAGCCTCATGTAAGGATCAGCGTGGAATGGGGGTTCAGAACCTGAGAAGTGTGAAGAGGGTATCTACAGTGAGGGATGACCCTGTGATGAGTGTCTGAGCCCCATCAAAGAGAGGACAGGATCCATATGGGGGATGGCCTGGTACCATACCCTGAATAGGGTAATAAGGGGTTCTACCACATGGAGGAAAGAGGGAGTGCATAGTGTAAGGTGTTAGAGCCCAAGCACGGTAAGGAAGGTTTCAGTGTGTGAGAAGAAATGGCAGCAAGAAAACTGGCTAATACAGGGAGTGACCAAATAAGTAAATAGATAAGGATAGTTGGTACAGGTTTCTCACTATTGGGTAATAGGTCATAAATATGGAAAGTAAGAGAACTATATATAGAATGACCCTGTGGTATTGTTGTACTGGGTAAGAACTGAAGGTATCAGTATTAACTTGTGTTCTCAACATATGTAGAGAAATCAGTAAAGGTGTAAATATGTGGCTGAATATTTGAATATGTGCATGAGGCACTGGTAAGTTGGTATTTGTGCTTATATATCAATATGTACATATATTATATGATACATATACATAATGTGTATACATATCACACACACACACACACACACACACACACACACACACACACTCCCTAGGACTGGTAGCAGCGATATGCCAGCAGCAATGAGCACACCTACAGCCTGGCCTCCTGAATACTATTCTCCAGTTGAAGGAACCCGTACTGCTTAAAGAGCTATCTGAATCCAGGACCAGAAAGAAAAAGTACAAGACGATCCTAGAACATCCTTTTATAACAGAGAACAAGGAAGTACTCAAAGAATGATGGGGACATAGGTCAAAGCTTGACGTAGATTCTACTGCCAAATCAGAAATTTTGAGTATCAAAATAAATAATGATGGTAATGGAGTATAACCCATTGAATCAGACAGGAAACCGTAAGCCCATGAATGAGTAAATTGCACACCTGATGATGAATGAAAACATTTATGTAGTTTTAAGTAGCTCCTCTCAAAATATGCATTAATTACAAAAAGGGAAACGAGTAATTTTGCAGTGGAGATGCCTGGAAGGCACCACCTTCATCAGGTAATAAGATCAAAATTGGGTGGCACCTCATAAGTTGCCAAGAGAAGAACACAGCATCACACGGGCAGTACCCCTGACAGTCCCATACCCCGAATCATGAGGGAATGCCAAATAAGCCCAGGTCAAAGGGCGTTCTACAAAATGAAAGGCCTGTAATCTTCAAAAATGTCTAGGTCATGGAAGTCAAGAAAAGCCTGACAAACTATTTCAGACCAAGAGCGATGAAAGCAATATGACAACAAAATGTAACACATGATTCTGAACCGCATAATTTCTTTTTTTAAAAAAAGATTGTATTTATTTAATTGATGGAGGGATGGAACAAAGCAGGGGGAGCAGCAGGCAGAGGGAGAAGCAGACTCTCCACTGAGCAAGGAGCCCGAAGTAAGGCTCGATCCCAGGACCCCAAGACAGATGCCCAACTGAATGAGCCACCCAGGGGCCACTGAACTGCATACTTTCTATCAATATTAGTTTCCTCTATTTGGTTGTCCTGCCCTTATGTAGGAGAAAGTCTTCATAGGAAGCATACTAAAGCACGGGGAGGCGGGGGGGGGGGGGATTACGAAGCAGTAGTAGAGCACTGATTGGCAACTTATTCTCAAATGGTTCAGGAACAAAATTCTTTGGACTTTGTTTTTCAACTTTCCTATACGTTAGTGATTATTTCAAATTTTTTAAAAGTTATTTAAAAATCAACTATTTAAAGAACAGTATAGGGGAAATTGGCAAATTTTGAAAATAGATAATAAACTAGATAATATTGAACCAATGTTAAATTTCCTGAATTTGATCTTTGCACTGTGATCAGTAAAGAGAATGTCCTTTTTCTTAGAAGATTCACACTGAAGAATTTTCAAGTAAAGAATTGTGATGTCTGAAATTTATCTCAAACAGTTCAGAAAAAAAGTATTAATAATAAAAATGCACACGCACATGCAGAGAAAGTGAGAGCACAAGAGTGACAAGGTTAACAATTGGTGGGTCTAGATGAAGAATATGTGGGAATTCATTGTACTCTTTTGAAATTTCTGTATATTTGAGATTTATTTTTCAAAACACCTTTACAAATAAAGCAAAACAAAATAAAAATCGCAGGGATCGTGATTCCCAATCTTGGCTGAATAGCTGAATCCCCAGAGGAGTGTTACTAACTAAAGATTCTTGACATACACTCCAGTCTTAAAAATCAAAGTCTCTGAGAGTTCTGCCTGGTAAGTTTTCAAAGTTTTCAGGGGTTTGAATACATCTCATCCACTGACCAGCATTTGGGACCCATTAATCTGTTCTGTCGCCCTCATCTTATAAATGAAGAAACTGAGGCCCCAAGAGGTTAAGGGACTAGCTTAAGGTCACACTGATAGGTAGTGACAGAGAAAAGACCAGAATCTGGTTCTCCTGACTCCCAGTTCAGCTTTCTTTGATCACAATTCATAAATGGTTGACTCCCAGTAGGATTGTTTTTAAAAAAAAAATCTTGATCTTCAAAGCTTTCTCAACTTAAAATGCTGTTGTATTCAACCCCGAAGCTTCCCACAGTGCTCTGCAATGCAGCCGTGACTGTCCTCAGAGCTCAGGGCTAAATTGGAGACCTGGTCTTTGAAAACACACACACTGGCCTGTAATCATACTTTTCAAGTCAAAGAGTCAAGTCTCTTAATGTTTGCTGGAGTTTATGGGTTTCAACCCTGAAGGAAATAAAAGCAGTTGGAAGAAAGAATGAGGGGAAGCAACTAAAGAGCCTTTGTTGATGGAGATAATTTCTGATGAAGTCTCAACTAACTTGAGTGAAGCATGACCCCTCCCCCCATCTCTAGAATGCAGCAGCAGTTCTATAAAACAAAGAAATCATGCGGGTTTGCACTGGTACAGTATGGAGAAATTATGTGCTTCCTACCAAGCATCTCTCCTTAAAAAAAAAGGAAAAGGATAAATTATATCAGGTTATTCTTTTGATTCCCTTTGCTGAGCCAGTTCCTGTTGCAGTGAGGGAAGACGTATAATCAGATTTGTGCAAGTATTTCTGTCCGGGCATGCTGAGCTTTGTCAGCATAAAATGTTTATAAACTGCTAACATGCAGGCTTTTTTTTTTTCAGTCTATTTGTATGGTTTCATTTAATTTCACTTTTCGCCACCTATAGACCAAATATTTCATTCAAAGAAAAAAATACTCACCTTTGAAACCCACTATCCTCCTGTCACATAAAATATTGGGAGATCAGAGAACACAGTTAATGTGAGTATAACTAAAGGAATCAAACCCTACTTCCTGACTGTCTAAGTATGGAATTCACAACATTAGAAGACTTCTACCTAATATGGATGCACTTAACATAATCCACTAAAGAAGACTGGTAAACATTACCTCTGAGCCCGAAGTAATCCCACCAGCCCATTCTACTGCCTACTTACCCAGTCATGCCACAGTCTTGGCTTCCCCTAGATACTATCATCGATTGGGATATTTACGGTACAGGACTGGAACAATGCCATGCGGCCAGTCAGTGATGACCTACATTTCCAAGAAAGTTTTATAAATTCATCCGAATCACCTTCAAGTCATCCAGAAGCATAAGCGTTATCTTTGATTCCTCTCCCTCTTCACTCCTGTGCAATAAGTCTCCACATGCTGGAAAGTGTGTCTTCTTGGGTCTATCTTCTCCCTTCTGTTTCCAGTGCTTGGGCCAATCTCTCAACTGTCTTTGTATGGAAGTTTCCAACAGTATTCTAATTTGTTTCCATGTCATTGATATCTCAATTTCCCATTCATTTTTTACAGTGCTACCAAGTTAGTCTCTTAAAAAATTTAAGAATTTTTATTTATTACATATATAATAAATAGAATTTATTATGTGATATACTTACTCAGAAATGTTAAGTGGCTCCGAAGACCTACAGAACAAAACCCATCTGTTTAAGTGGCTTCTCTAACACCACTCTCCCTTTCCAGCCACATAATCCTCTTTACCTATTTGCATAACAAGTTCCAGCCACACACACAAGAAATTATTCATTTCATGCATCCATGCTTTGGGACTTCCAGTAACAGGATGGACTGAGATGATACAAATGAGCTCACCTCACAATAAACTCATGGAAATTCTGAATAAAATAAAATACACATGCAAAATTCAAATACATAGCTAACACACACACACACACACACACAGCAAAGTAAACACTCCTTGTTTATAGAAACAGAGTGATAGTAAAGCCAGTACTGTAAGTAGAGGATGATGCCCAGAAGAGTTTCTGCTCCAGATAAGCGCTCGAGAGGATGGAAACCTTGGTTCTAACATCTGTATGTGGAAAAAATAGGTAAGTTTTGGCCTATTAAAAAAGAATGGCTAAAGCCCTGAATAAATCCAACAGTCTCAAAGATCTGGCCCATCTGTGGAAATGAGGCCTCTGCCCATTAGACAGAGAAAGCTAGAGGGAAGACTGCCATTTGATGGGCTGTTGGGAGACAGGAGGAGAGTGGAGGTAGAGGCAGAAAGATTCTGATCAGAACTCAAAACCTGAGGCTCATGCCAGAAGGGGTTTGAGTTTAAATTTGTATTACCTGTATTATAAAGGAACCCCAAATAAAAATTAGTCTGTGCTGTTAAATCCATTAATCCCAGGCAGATGCAAATGGAAATCTATTTAGTGAGGACGCTTCCACAGTTCAGTGCCTGTGGAGAGGTCCCAGAACAACAACGACAACAACAAAACCTTACAGAAGATATAAATAAAAAATTACAGACCCTAAGAGAAAAACAATCCACCATGACCCAGAGAAGACACAACAAACAAGAGAGCAGTTCAGCAACTACTACAGATAATAGAACAAACTGATGAACAGTGGAAGGAGAGAGCCCAGAGTTCAACTGGGCCTCAAGGGACTAGTCTTAGAAACCAAAAACCATCAAAACAAAGGCAACTACCCTTTACAAAATTGTCTCTTTTAGGATCTATGTACTCCCTTGATGTGGCTTCTTGCTGTACATTTCTTTAATTCTCTGTTCTTTTCAGAGTACCTTTATCTACTTACACACTAAATATAATGTTCGCATCATAAATAACCTTTTACTTCCATTTGCAAGTATTTCTCCATATGCCATATGGAAACCAGTAGAGCTGACTGCTTGTAATATTATATTCTGCAAAGAAAAGTCCTGAATTTATCCTGATTCTGCCACTTACCGGCTATATGACCTTAAATTCACCCTTTTCTTTTAAGTTCCTCATCTGTTACAGGAGGGTGATCATTTGTATCTGAAAGAATTGATTAAGAAATCCAGTGAGATAGCACTATAAACCTCCTAGCCTAGGGCCTGGCACCGAGAAATATTAAATAAATGTTATTCATTATCATTTAGGCTAATTACCTTGCCTGCATTATTATATTTCCTTAAAACAATCTTGTAAAAGATATTATTACCTCCATGTGACATATTGGGAAAGAGAGTTCATAAATGTTAAGTAATTTGCCTGAGGTAACACCACTAATAAGAGGTGAAAGTAGAGCGTGAATCCCGATGTCTTTGACTCCAGAGCTTATGTGGTCAGTCTCCATGCAGTATTGCCAAGTTTACTCAGGACCCCGAAATGTTCACCCTCACCCAAGAGCGTTTTTATCTGTTAACTGCAGGATTCCCCACTGAGGGCAATTGCTATGCGTCTTAATGTAAATTCATTTATTTACTGAACATATGTATTGTGCTTCTTCTGTAAGTCTAAGCATTATGTAAAGTTTAGCAATTACAGGGAATAATTCTACTTGCAATCTAGTGAGATGGTCAGGCAGGACCTAAGTGAGAGAGAGAGAGAGAGAGTATGCTTGAAACTGTAAAAAGAAAAAAAAAAGGTTTTGTAGAAACAATCATAGAGTAGTAAGTGGAACCTACCTTAGCGAGATGTAGTGGAAAGGCATCTGTTAGAAGAGAAAATTTAAGCTAAGACTGAAAGTATCCAAAGGAACTGATGTGTGGAGTGAGCAGGAAGCTGAGTAACGCACAAGGAGGACATCATCCGCAGAGGCCCTAGGGTAGAAATCACCTTAGCCTACTGGACCAATTCCAGCAAGGTCAGAGGAGCAGGAGCATGCAGAGAAGGTAGATCAGAGGGGTGAGGAAGAAGAAAGGTCCCAGGGGCTGATAATGGGGTGGGTATTGGGGAAGTTGAGGGGAGAAGGTCATCTTGTGAAGTTGTTTTCGAGGACAGTGGGAAAGCATGGAAATTCTTTAAGGAGGATGACAGGTTCTAATTCTATTTTTAAAATGTCACTCTAACTAGACAATTAACTCAACAGATGAGATGCTGCAAATAAAGAAACCAAGTAGGAGACTATGATAATATGTCGATAAGGACAGCATGGTTGCAGAGAGGAGTGCACAGACATGAGAGACACTTTTTAAAGGAAATGAACACTGTTGATAGATTGGGAAGATTGGGAATGAGCCTGGTAACAGGCTCATTCATTCAAAATTTGAACTTATGATTCTTGAGTCACCACTTAGTCAGTAGATTAGCTTCTTCTGGACTCTGCCCAGCTATGATTAAGGATGGGCACCAGGGGCAGAGTAAGGGCTAGTCCTTGGAGAATCTGTGGATGAGGCAAACTCCAAGAAAAATATTGATTACATTCCTTCTCTTCAACCTCCCATACTAGAAAATGAGCTTCTTGATGACATAAATTTTCATCTCGTCTAATTTGTACCCCCATATCAATTAACAATGTCTGTCCCATAGTACCTGCTCAATAAATATATTTTCAATTAACCTAAGTTACTCGGGACTAAAATCAATACCATATGAAACTGAAAGGCAGTCTCTTTTCTCCCTTATCTCCCTTCATTTGTTCTCTTTCCCTCTCCATGTTCCTTTCTCTTCCACATAGCTAGTATTTTTTTTTTAACCTGCTGTCAGACTTTACCATTCAGAGACGACCAAAACAAAAGGAAAAAATGGTACAAAGAGAAAATCAGCAGTTCTGTTCAATAATAGCCAATTGTTTCCCTGACAGCATCCAGACAAATAGTCTAAATCACAAATGCATTTGTGACCCTCATTTTGGAAGGGCTGCTCTAATCTTAGTGACTGGAATTGAACTTCAAAAATGGGTAGCAAGGTCTTTGGGGGCCCCTCAATTTGCTGTTCCAACACCCCAGTGGCTGAACTGCTACCATCCTTTTTCATTCGCTTAATAAAAATAACAAGAAAAACCATAATAGCCAAATTTTTCTCTCAAATGCCAATGTAGAGAGCAATCATTCCCAAACTTCAAGGCAGTAAAAAGGCTAGTTTGAACAATGCTTTATTTTTACCTCATTTATTTCTCAATTTTTATCCCTAGATTAGATATATACTATAGAAGAGGAGACAATACTTTGAGCTGCAGAGTAGTTTAAAGTTGCAAAGCAGATTAAGGAAAGAATTATGTATAATCACCATTGAATCCCTGCGTCCATCATCCTCCTCCATGCCTTTATATAAGAAAGTCAAAAGGTAGCCCAGATTTAAAATGAAAAAAAAAAAAATCACAGTATCACTGGAGATGGGTTTCAGGAGCTCCTTTTTAGAAAACGGCAGATCATGAAGCAGCCTTCATTGGATAAAATAAACTTTGGGAAAAATCCAGTTAAAATGCTACGGAGACTCAAAGGTATTATCAATTTATTTCACACTATGATTTCTTTCAGGTTTTTGCTAGACAACATTTTCAAAAATGTGCAAATGTCTTAGTCCTCCATATACCCGTAAGCACTAAAACATGCATAAGTACAAGATACAGATGTTTTATAAAAGTGCTAAAAATATATATCTATAAATATTGTCCCTCAGGAATATCTTACACAACTCAATTTGAATGACTTATATTATTAGATAACTAAATTCTTCAGCTAAAAATACTTACATATTTTTTGTCTGAATAATGAAATATTTTAATGGGCACATTCTTGGGGTAGTGAACATTTCAATGAATAATACATGTACTTTCTTTCAAAAGAAAAGGTGCTCATGTGCTCACAATATGGACATTATTTTATTCCAATGTCAATTTACTATGTAAACTGAAAATTAAATATAAATAAAATGTATAGACATATACTTAGTGTTTTTATATAAAAATCACATTGATTTCAAGTGACAAATGATGTTGTTTTGCTGACTACATTGCTGGTTTGATGAGAAAGATATATTTTAGGTCTAGTTCCCATTTATTGTGTCTATAATTTAACGTCAATGACAATAATGCCAAGAATGACTTTTTTCCCAAAAAAAGTTATTTTTTCCCAAAAAAAGTTATTAATAACTTCAAATTTTGGTGTCCTATACTAGGATATTCATATCCCCCCTTTATGCAAACCAGCAACTAAGAAAAGAGTGTCTCTTGATAATTCTGTAGATATATCTTGTTTCCATAAACGTAATATTAGACTTGTGGCATTACTGAAATTTGAATTGTAACTGGCATTTGGTTCAATTATGGCAGGAACCAGGAAAAGAAAGTTCCTTATTTGTGTGTGTGTGCATATGTAAATATGTATTGTTATACATTTGTGGTGAATATATTTGGGGTGAATATATTCACCGTAAATCATAGTATGTCACAAATTTGTATGGCACATGTGCTTTTGAATTTTGTATATCTATACTGAAACCTACCACACTATAAACACAGTTGAACCTTCAACAACACTTTCAAGTTTCAAACTATGCAGTCCACTTTTATATGGATTTTTTATATTCTATTAATATAAATGCATTTTCATTTCCTATGCCCAGGCACCCCTTCCTATGACTTTCCTAATAAAATTTTCTTTTCTTTGACTTACTTTAAAAATACAGCATATAATATAGACAACATATATAATAGGTGTTAACTATTCATGCCATTGGTAGGACTTCCATTCAACAATAGACTATAAGTAGTTAAGATTTGGGGGATTGAGAAGTGCACAGATTTTCGACTGTGCGGGGTTGGGGCCTCTAACTACAGTGTATCCAATGGTCAAGTGTATTTGTCCACTGTTTTTCTATATTTGAAAAACTGTGAAAAACCTCCCTGTGTACAGTGTGCTAAGACACCATCTAGCCTTTACATGGTACGAAACGCAATCATAAATATACACACAGGCACCAAAATCATCCGAAATACACTTGTTCCCAATGTTTATACTAAATTTTAGGTTATAATCCAAATAAAACACTAAGTCCAAAATGTCTCCTACATAACTTAGATACCCACGAATCCACTCATATCACGAGCCAGTCTGATAAACACTAGTCTTTTAGAACAGTGATAGCCACCATATTTTACCCCTTCACTCACACATACTGCAGCTATAGAATTCATAAAAGATTACCAAATAATTATGTTATTCCCCATGGTTCAAAAAAACCTAGTTGCAGAGAGAACTGCCTCTCTGAAAAGTTTCCAATAACCCTCCAGTGATATCTCAAGTGTCCTCCTGAGGCACAATCATCAGTGACATAAAGGGGACATTTCTTGTAGTAACTGTGCATTCTCGAGCCAACCGGAATTGAGAATTTGTTTCAAGTTTTCTTTAGAAGGTGCAGGAACATATATTCTTTGCAGTGAAGACTGGTCCTTCTTTGTAGAAAGAGCTACATTCTTATACCAAGCATTCAAAACCAGAGGGTCACACAAGAAAAGGGAGGGAATGCCCACCAATAGAGCTTCATCAACCATTACAGGTGACAAGCCCAGGTCATCCCCAAATCTAACTAAAACTGACAGCAAAGGAATCCCAGAAAGTCCATCGGGAAAATCAATACAGTTTCCTTGACTTTGCAAAATCCTCCAAAAGTATCATTAAGGCTCCAGAAGAGAGATTCAAACTTAAGGTATTTATTTTCTTTAAAGAGTTTCAGTGTGAGGTGCCTGAGGACTGAGAATGAAAGGTTGCATTTATAATTACATAAATTGTGAAAAATTACTGTTGTTCAGAGTCTGGTATTGAGTGTGAATGAAAGGCTAAGATAAGTTTTTCTATCCAAAGGTTATTTAATTCTTTCAACCACCCCTCCCACTGCATCCATATATTTATAAATTCTCAAATTAGAGAGTCTTAAAACAGAAGCTTGTATTTTGGCCAAGATTTATTAATATTATTTTATGCCCAATTTCTCATACCTGGGTTAGTTATGTGTAATGTTTTAATTCTGGCTTGTAAAAAATATTTTAAAAGATACATTCTTTATACTTGTATCATATATAAGATAATTATAGACTACAGGGTGCTATTCTGGACATCAGGTACAGGGTTTTGCCATAATCATACTGTTCAGTTTATAGCACTTTATTAGCACTGGTCTGTACAAGGCACTACCTTGTTTTATTTCACTCCCTTTTAATTCTACAACCCACTCACATTCCTCTCTCTCACCTTAGCCAACAATTATAATGTGGTTTGATGTATATCTTTCTGTCTGCATGTGCTTGTAGCATGCATAGTGTTCATTTTTTTCCATGAATTTTATTCTGTAAGATACTATATATTTCAGTCTGGCTACTTCCTTTCTAAGTAATCAATGTGTAGCTTTTTTCTTTTTCTTTTTTTAAGATAAACTTATGTTAAGAATAATTTGGTTCTGACTGATGCTTAAAACTTAACTCTGTGTGTATTTCCATCATATTTTCTCTACTCCCAGTCCCCATGAAGAACTCTCTCCACCATAGCAATGAACTTCCACATAAATATCCACTTAGGGGTTAGATGACCATACTGTCCAAGGTAAGTCATTTCTGAAAGTGAATGAAGGCAATATTAATTGACCTGCTCAGGGAAGCCAAGTTCTGTGGTCATTCTCTTTATGGACCTATGTAGGACCCTTTGAGATCCAACCCAAAGAACAGCATTCAGATATTCTCATGTAACTACTACCAGATTTCTCACCAGAATGCAGTATAAGTCTACATTTTCATCAGCCCAGACACAAAATTTCCATTTTTATATTATTTTCATTGTAATATTGCCTACATACATGTTAAGATGTTTTTAAAGTTATGGAATGTTCTTTTAAAGCAATGTCAAGCAAAGCTAAGCCAAATATCTAAACAAATTTAAAGTCATAAAAAATACAGCAGTCTGAGATATAGCCAGGAGCCAAATGCATTCCCAGAGCCATATATTCATTTCTTTGCACAACTGATATTCTCTGCACAAAGGCATACTGGTAAAATCTTATATATCAACATTGCCAAATCTCTTCTTCTATGAGGATATACTTGATGATATTCACATTTGGAAATAGTAAGATTATTTGTCTAGGGTTCATAATGTATGCCCACAAGCTATAAAATCATCTCATTATCTCTCACTGAACATCACCCGATAATGTGTTAGAACACTAGCTTGGAAAAACATTGTGATTTATTTCAATATGTAAATACACAATGCATAAGGCATCCTGTGTAAGGAAATCTTCCAAGCTACGTAAGTGCCCAAACTTCACTTTAATACCAACCATACTTCCTCATGTGACTCAAAAGCACAGCCAAGTACAGAAGTAAGTGCTTTAGAATATGTTCCCTAGAACACCCACGCCATTCTACCCTTCCCTACTTTTATGGCTCCCTGGATATTTTGTTTTCCACTGTTTGTTGCTTAAAATCTATGAAATATAGGAATTTTTATGTATAAATCAAAGGCTTACTATATTATAGGGTTACCAGGAAATCTAGAATCCCTGGGAATGTGTGACTTGTTCATTGAAAGTATTATAGACTAGAAGGATTGACAGAAACAATGTCAAGTCCAGCAATATAAGTATTAAAATGTTTCCCCATCCCATGAACATTTTGACAGATGGTGGGTTGTGATGATGAGAGAAAGTAAAATAGAACATGTTAGAGTAGATATTGAAATATTAGCATCTTGGTGAATGTTTCCTTCTTTAAAACAAACATGGAAAATGATGTATTATGGACATTTGGTGCACCAGTCATCAAGAGGGCAATGAACTCTCTTATAGCCTCTATGACACAGACCAGCCTCTGTCTTCTCTACTTTTCAGAACTTTAAAGGGCAATAAGACTTACTATAAGAGGGTCCAAGTAGGAAAAATAGGTCTAATTATAATATGTGGCAGCAGCAGGAGAGACAAAAAATTTGTCCTACTTCGCGACCCTAAAATAAATTAAATTGGGGGGGGGGCGCCTGGGTGGCTCAGTCATTAAGCATCTGCCTTCGGCTCAGATCATGATCTCAGGGTCCTGGGATCTACCCCTGCATCCCCCCTCCGTGTTCAGCAGGAAGCCTCCTTCTCCCTCTCTCACTACCCCTCTCTCTGTGTCTGTGTCAAATAAATAAATAAAATCTTTAAAAAATTAAACTTTGATTTTTTTGAATATTGCTAAGTAATGAAGCCACAAACATCCTCTCCCTATTTCTTTCTTTCACCATCGTTACATATCCTTGACCCTCACCTTATCCTCGAATGCTTCCTTTTAATTAGCCCAAACCACAATGCCACCTTTGAGGAGCAGTAAACTGTGGATGTGTCAACAATAGAAAGTCTTAGTGAATGGACAACTTTTGCCATTTCCAGTTCTGGTTACGTAGTGCTATCAGAGAAAAAGAATCAAATTTTCATTTAGTATCCAAATCCTACACTATATTTTATTTTTAATTCTAGCAGTTTTTGCTTTGCCTTGTTTTAGTTTTGCCTTATTTCATTTTGCTATTGTTAGAGTGCTTATAGTTTGTCTTGGATTTTGTTTATTTCAACGAAGTACTTTCATTTCTCCAGATACATTATTTGCCCAAAGAGATATCTTTTCTTTTCCAGTCTATATTCGTTTTTTACATTGATATTTGTCTACATTTGCAAGCTTCTCCAAAGCACTGCCGAATATGATAAGCGGCAAACACTGTTAGTTCTTGATTTTGACTGAAATGTGTTTTTAGTGACTCCACAATTATTTCAAGGTTTTAGCAAATATAATTTATCATATTGAAGCAATAGCCCTCTATTGCTTGTTTAGAAATGACCACTGACCTTCCAAATCCCTTTTCAGCCTCTGACTACCAGTCAGTGGTGTGCCTGAGCCAGCTCACCCAGGTTGGGGGAACCCAATTGTGAAATTCCTTCTCAACTCCATTCAGTGTTATCATGTTGGCTAATGGTTGAAGTATCTTTATTTTTATTTATTTATTTATTTATTTATTTATTTATTTATTTATTTATTTATTTTGGTTGAAGTATTTTAAAATGGCTATGGTGGAAGTATTTGCACCATGGAAATCAGCAAAAGCTACAGATCAGTGTTGTTTTTCTGTTTTGAAAGTTTATTGTTAAACATTTACCACACACCATAGGACATAATCATATAGTCTTTCTTCTTTAATTAACATAATGCATTCATTCAACAAATGTTTATTGAGCAGACACTATATAATAGGTGTTGTTCTAGAAATTGGGGATATAGCAGTGAAAATAAAAGCGTGCAAAATTCTTTCCCTCGTGCAGTTTAACATCTAATAAAGTTTATATTCTGTGATGTGATTATGTTGACAGACTTACTGACATTCAACTATATTTTTATTATAGAATAAATAATAGTTGGCATGAGGGTATATTATCTTCATATAATGCTGAGTTGAATTTTCTTATTAAGAATGCTTGCATCTAGGGGAATCTGGGTGGCTCAGTTGGTTAAGCGACCGCCTTCGGCTCAGGTCATGATCCCGGAGACCTGGGATCGAGCCCCACATCAGGCTCCCTGCTCAGCGGGAAGCCTGCTTCTCCCTCTCTCACTCCCCCTGCTTGTGTTCCTTCTCTGGCTGTGTTTCTCTCTGTCAAATAAATAAAATCCTTAAAAAAAAAAAAGAATGCTTGCATCTATATTCATCAGTAATAATAGTCTTTACTTGAGGGGTTATTTTTGTATTATGTCAATCAGGTTTTGCTATTAATGTTATTCTATATACATAAAATTAACTGAGGAATTCTCACTTTAATTGTGAGGTCTGGAACAGCATAAATAACACTGGAATCATCTGTTCTTTAAAGGTTGGCTAGAAACTCAGCTGTGAGACCATCTGGACCTGGGCGCCTGTCTTGACGGTAGATCTTTAATTGCCCTTCTAATCCCTTCTATGGCAATGTGTCCATTCAAACTTTTTATTCCTTGGCATAACATACCTTTGGATGGAAAAGAGCCATTTTGTCTAGATTTTCGAATGTATTTTCGAGTGACCAAAGAGCATCACTAAGATTATTTTATAATTTTTAAGCTCTTCCATCTGTGTTTGATACACTCTTTATATTTTCTCTACTACTTTTCATTCAGGCTTCTGGAGCATTTTATCTATGTAGTAAGTCTTTCCAAAGAACAAGCCTTTGGGTTTATCTTACTTTCCACTCTTTTTATTGTTGTTTCTATAACAATTTCAGCTTCTATCTTTATTATGTTTCCTCCCAATATCTTTTGGTTAATTTCATCATTCCTTTTTCTAATTCCTAAAGCTTTATCTCAAGTTCCTTTGTTTTCAGCATTCTTTAATAATGATGGCATTTAGTGTTATATGTTTTCCTCTTAGTATAATTTCAATGCAAACACAGATTTTTATGTGAAATTAATTTTTGTTCATTTCAAGATAATTTATATTATCGATTTGGAGTAATTTTTTGATTTCAGAGTTAATTATGAGAATATTTCTTAATTTCAAGTGGTTACTATTTTTTGCTCATC
Organism: Spilogale gracilis; assembly: GCA_004023965.1. Classification (NCBI taxonomy): domain Eukaryota; kingdom Metazoa; phylum Chordata; class Mammalia; order Carnivora; family Mephitidae; genus Spilogale; species Spilogale gracilis. Next base: position 18,731 of record PITA01001350.1, read on the forward strand.
TTCTTTTTTAGTTGAATTATCAATAACGTTTTGGCTCACCACTTTTTTCTTTTGAATTTGTTAAGTTTTTTTCTTTTGCAGTAAAGTACACACTTTTTATAAGTGTTTCATGAAAGTAAAAATTTAGATGTTCCATATGTAGACTTAAAATGTGAGACTGTTATAAACTGAATTGTGCTCTCCTAAATTTCACAGGTTAAAGCACTAGGCTCCCCCTCCACCCCATGTGACCATATTTGGAGATAAGGACTTTAAAGAGGTAATTAAGGTTAAATGAAGTCATAAGGGTAGGAACCTAATCCAACAGTACTGTTGTCCTTAAAGAAGAGGAAGAGACAACAGGAGCTCCCAGGAACAGAAAAAAGACCACGTAAGGGCATAGCAAGAAGGCAGCTGTCTGCAACAAGGACAGAGGCCTCCACAGAAACCAAACTGCGAGCATCTTTAATGTTAGACTTCCAGCCTCCAGAACTGTAAGAAAATAAGTTTCTGTTGTTTAAGCCACTCAGTGGTATTTTGTTATGGCAGCCCTAACTGTGAAGAACATAAAGATAAAAGATAAAATCAAATTTATTAATTACCCAAAGGATGCAAAAATACTGATTCAAAGGGGCACCCCAATGTTGACAGCAGCATTACCAACAACAGCAAAAGATCCCAAATATCCACTGACTAATTATGGATAAAGAAGCTATGGTGAGGGGCACCTGGGTGGCTTAGTTGTTAAGCATCTGCCTGTCTTCAGCCATGATCTCAGGGTCTTGAGATGGAGCCCCACATCTGGCTCCCTGCTCAGCGGGAAGCCTGCTTCTTCCTCTCTCAGTCCCCCTGCTTGTGTTCCCTCTCTCATTGCATCTCTCTCTGTCAAATAATAAATAAAATCTTTAAAAAAAAAAGCTGTGGTGTATATGTGTGGAATATATATATATACACACACACACATATGTGAGAGAGATACACACAATGAAATATTACTCAACCATCAAAAAGAATGAAATCTTGCCATTTGCAATGACATGAATGGAGCTAGAGTGTATTATGCAAAGTGAAATTAATCAGAGAAAGACAACTACTGTATTATTTCACTCATGTGGAATTTAAAAAAACAAAACAAATGAACATAGGAAAAGGTAAAAAAAGAGAGAGCAAGAGGGAGGGAGAGAGAAGGAAACAAACCACAAGAGACTCTTAACTATGGACAACAAACTAAGGGTTAATGGAGGGAGTTGAGTAGGGGATGAGCTCAATGGATGATGGGTATTAAGGAGGGCACTTGTTATGAAAAGCACTAGGTGTTATATATAAGTGATGATCACTTAATTCTACTCCTGAAACTAATAGAATGTTATATATTAACCAGCTAGAATTTAAATTAAAACCTTTTAAGAATTTATTAATTATATTATTTCTGTTTTGTGTTTTCTTGCATACTTTGGGGCTACGAGGCTAAGCCCTTTTGTACGAGGTGTATGGAAATTTCCCATTATAACTATTATTTATCAAGTTTTCCCTGTATTCCTAACAGTTTTTGCTTTATTTACTTAAATTTTATTGATGTTTAGTACATACTAGTATTACAGTTTACTCATAAATGTTCCCTTCCATAATTGCATAATATCCTTGCTTATCCTGTTACTGTTTTTTTAATCTTTAGTGTGCTAAACTTTAGTTTTATTAATTATGGTCTAATATTAACATTGCCACTACTGCTTTCTGTTTGCTTTTCCCTTTATCCAACTTACATTTCAGACATTTTTTTCGATCATTCTGCTTTAAGTGTTTCTCATAAAAACAATATATTTTTGGATTTTTGTTTTTTAACCTGATACAAGTATCTTTGACAGCCTATTTATATTTAATTTGCTAGGTTTTATTTTTTCCATGCCATTCGGTATTCATTTAATTTTATTGCTTCTTTTCTTTCTCTGATTTGAGCTAGTTAATGAAGTTGCTATTCATTCATTCTTTTTATTCAGACACTTCACTGGGCTCTTCTACTAGTACAATTTTCCTTCTTGAAACTCATAATATGACAACTACTATCACCAATGAGATGTTCTATGTCCCATTTGCTTCCACTCCAACCCAATTAGATTAGACCTTTAGAATATTTTGTCTTTTGTACTCTCCCAACCAATGAAATCTTTAGATTGATTTTATGTCACTTCTTTCACCATAACAAACAAATTCCTAAGCTTTGCTTCATTTAGTATTTTAACTAGACACTACTTTTGGCTCCACTGCACATGGCTCTTGTATTTTAATAATTCTTGTTTTATAATTTATTTTCAGGTATTCTGTCATATTAAATTTAGCTATGTATGTTGTAAGTTTCACTGACAACCACTTGCCTCTTCACCATCCCCTATATCAAAGTTTATCTTCCACGTTTTTGCTTTTAGAGTAGATTGGGCAAGTAGATAGCACATTTTCAAAATCCTTCTATGTATCTGAATAGATTTCTTTCATCCTAACAGATGATTATCAGTACTTTTCCCTCAGGCGTCTCAGATTTTCTAACTTTCAATTTGCTGATGCAAAGTCTGATGTCAGTCTGATTCTTTCTTATTTCTGCCTAGAAGATCAGAAAATGTTCTTTTTATTCTTGAAGTTTAGGAATATTCCCAGGATATTTGTACAAGTTTTATCCTCAACTTTACAAGCTCCTTTAATCTGCAAACTTAATCTTTTTTTAGATCAAAGAAATTTTAACCCATTGTTTACTTCCTTTTCATCTTTTATTCCCTCCTTCAATCATGATTTCTTTAATTGTCGTAGATCAAATGTATCTCTTTATTCAGCAACTGAATCTAATACTTTAATACATTTTAGTTCATGTCATTATCTGTCTCCTCCAGCAGTTCTGCTTCATTAGGAGATTCTTGCTGAGTGTGCATTCACTTTTTTTAGTCACTGATCAATTCAACAAATGTGTTGTAGGTCTACTATGTTTTAGGCACCTGGGAAAGAGTGGTAGAAAAGAGAGAAAAAGACCTCTTCCCTCATGGAGAGATGTATCAGAGGAACTAAGATGAGGGAGTAGAATGAGAAATTAAGGATAAGGGGTAGATTCCAATTTTACATAGACAGTCAAGAAAATCTTCATTAAGAAAGTAAAAGTTAGGGCGCCTGGGTGGCTCAGTGGGTTAAGGCCTCTGCCTTCAGCCCAGGTCATGATCTCAGGGGCCTGGGATCAAGGCCGCATCGGGCTCTCTGCTCAGCAGGGAGCCTGCTTCCTCTTCTCTCTCTGCCTGCTTCTCTGCCTACTTGTGATCTCTCTCCGTCAAATAAATAAATAAAGTCTTTAAAAAAAAAAGAAAGAAATTAAAAGTTAAAAAAAAAAAGAGGGGGGAGAAAGAGTAAAAATAGAGCAAAGACCTGTAGGAGGTCAAAAGCCTTAGAAGATGAGCATTCCAGGCAGAGGGAACTCAAGGTCAGGGTGGTCATAACAAAGTCATATAAGCCTGTCTCAGAATCTCACCACCTTCTACAACTCTAGAGAAGTATTTACATTAAAGTCTATGTAAATGAGGGACGCCTGGGTGGCTCAGTTGGTTAAGCAACTGCCTTTGGCTCAGGTCATGGTCCCGGAGATCCGGGATCAAGTCCCACATCGGGCTTCCTGCTCGGCGGGAAGCCTGCTTCTCCCTCTCTCACTCCCCTTGCTTGTGTTCCCTCTCTAGCTGTGTTTCTCTCTGTCAAATAAATAAAAATCTTTAAAAAAAATAAAAATAAAAAAATAAAGTCTATGTAAATGAGAACCCCTATAGCACAAAAATGTATGGACATCAGTACAACAATTAGGAAGCTATTGCAATATGTGGGCAAGAAACGATGATAACTTGTACAAGCCAGTAGTAGTAGGGGTGATGAACAGTGGTAAGATTCTACTGGTATCTTGAAAGTAAAGCCACGTGTTCATTCATTCATTCAACCAGAGCTGGTTTCATGGACATGCAACCTGTTCAGGAGCAGAAGGCCCTGTGCTTAGAAGGGCCATGCTTAGTTTGATGCTTTGTTGTGGTTATTTGAGATTCATAGTGATTTTTAAACAAGGCGAGGTAAATATTCACTTTGTACTAGACCCACACATTATGTAGCCAGTCCTGTATGCAGCAAATATTTACTGGGCATTTATTATTATAGGATCTGGCATTAATCAGGGAAGAATAAAACAGGATCACTCTCATGGTGTTTACACGGATGAAGCAGATAATAGACAATGAACATAATAAGTCAATTATTTAGTGTGTTAGAAGTATATTGTGGTGCAGAGAAAAAAGAAGGAGAAAGTAAAGGGACTTGGGGAAAAGTGCAGAGCTCAAATTACATGATTTAATGGGGTAGCTGAGAAGACGAAGTGTCTGAAAATGCTTGAAGGAAGTAAGGGATTTGATGAAGGAATGCCTAGGGGAATGAGGCTCCTTAAAGAGCAGCTAGCAAAAGACCCTATAAGGGTAATGTTCCCACTATGTTCCCAGAGTAGCATAAGCAAAGAAGAAAGTAGATGAAGAACAACACTGGGGGAGGGGGGGGTACTCTATAGGACTTTGTAGGCCACTGAAGCATTTTGAATTTTACTGAGTGAAATGGGAGCCACTTAGGAACTTGGCCAGGAGGAGTCCCATCTGACTATGTTTAACAGCATTAATGCTGTATAGAAAATCAACTGTAGGAAGGGAAGTTTCTAACCAATTGCAAAACTATTATGATCATCCAGGTGCGAAATTAACGGTAGTTCAGATCAGGGTAATGTCAGTAAAAATGGTTAAAGTGGTCAGATTTCAGACATATATTGTGGATAGAACCAAAAGAATCTCCTAAATGGTTGGATGTGGGGTATGAGATGGAGTAGCCAAGATGGCTCTAGGGTTTGGGTCCTGAGAAACTGAAAGAACAGGACTGCTGAGAAACTAGACGGATTAAAAAAAAGAAGTCTAGAGAAGATCATGAGTTCAGTCTTGGATTTGAGTTTGGAATATCTCCAAGACATCCAAGTGCATGTGGGGTAGAGCTTTGTCTAGAGATCAGACTAAAGCTCTGTGTTTGGGATATAGTGTCACTGGAATATAAATGGTATTTAAAGCACTGAGACTGTAGGAGATGATCAAAAGAATAAGTGTGGTTGGAGAAAAGGGCCAAGCACCGAGCCCTGGGACATTCAGCATTAAAGAACTGGGGAAAAAAAGAGAAAGAACCAGCAAAGGAGAGTAAGGAACAGTAAGCCACAGTATAGGAAATACAGTCACAAAACATTGAGAGAAATAGAATTAGAGACAGTAAATGTAGACAATTCTCTCAAGAATTATCACTCCAAAGTGGAAGAAAAAATGGATAGAAGCTGTCAAGGAAGAGAGATAAAGAAAAAAAATAAGTGTTCGTGATGTTAAAAAGAACAGCATATTTAGCATATTTCTACATTGGAGGGAATAATACAGTAGATTTAGGAGAGAATAATGCTGAAGCAGTGCCCTTGAGTAGTTGGGAAGGAATGCGATCATTTCCGCAAATGAGTTAGCTTTGGATAGGAGCAAGTTGAGCTGTTGAGCAAGACGAGTTGTTGTTCACCTATGATCACATTGTAACATGGTAGTTGTTCATCTATGGTCATGTTGTAACAGGAAGGACAGAAGAGTATATAGATACAGATATTGGTAGTAAATTAATGTAGCGCTTTGAGTGTGTGCAAGTTTTCTTCTAATTTCCTTCATTTTCTGAAACAGAAGAGCAAGGTGCTAAGTCAACAAGATTTGCTAATGGACTGCGTGTGGAGTACACAAGAAAGGGAGGCAAAGATGGAGTTGCTATATCTAGGCTGGATATAGAGCTGGCTCATGCTAGCTCATGAGAGCCAACTGTTACATTTCTGATGACTCAGTAAACCAGTCATTAAATACAGCCATTATTAAAAATTAAATTATATAAATGTCTGATCAAATAAAATATTAAAACAAAATTGATACATATTATCAAAAATATTAAAAACAAAAATAATATATACTTTACACTGATTAGCTTACTGTGTTTTACCATATTAATGTTCTTGAGGTTAGTTACATCTATTATATCCACATGACATAAATACAATATGGTGATATGTTACTGTGTATCTCTTCCCAACAGTCCATTCAGTGATGTTACTTTGGTAGCTTGAAATCAGCTGCGGTAGAGTATTCACACCACAGAATTGGAAAATGCTAAAACTTAGAGCTTAGTTTACTGTTTCATCGCTTGTCTAGGCTTAAGAAAGTAATAGAGAAAATGTTAATATTGTAGATTAAATTTAAAAGTATATGGTTATGTCTGTCACATTGTGAAAATACAAAAAGCTGGAGAAATCTTCTTCCAGTACTCAAAAACATTCATCTGATTCACCAAAGTCTTTGCGTCACTGACAAATGAGTGAAAGTTCTAACGTATATTTGTGTTGCTTCTCTTTCATCTTAGTAAAGTAAATAAAAATAGTAACAAACATTCATATTAGAACCATGCTTATTCATCAATTGCAGCCATAGGTTGGCTACAAATACAAGGGTTTGTCAAACATCAACAAAAGAATTCTGTGAGAATCAACTGGCTATCAGTAAAATATATAAGCAAGGTGTATATATATATATATTTTTTTTTTTCCAGAAAGGCAATTGTTAAACATCAGCATCTCACCACTGCCTTTACTAAATTGGAAAAGAAAGGGAGGAGCCAGTTTGTGAAGGATTATCACCAGTACTGCATGTTCTTTCTCCACCTAATGGCAGAGATTTCTCTATCCTTAGGTGCTTCGCTAATTTCCTTTGTCTACTCATCAGTCACTTCTGGAATAGCAGCGATCTAAAGAATGGCAGCAGAAAGAAAATAGGGATATCAACAAGTCTCCTCTTAGCTCCTCTGTGCGCCACACAACTCCCCACCATTTCTGATCCCCCAGAAGTTTCCCTGAATTTCTAGAACCAGTGTAGATATAAAGAAGACTCCAAGGTGATGATGGCCTCAAGGAATAGCCTGGGGGCTACTCAAGCCCGAACTCAGTCCCCAACATTCGCTGTCTATGTCACCTGACTTTCAGAGGCAAGTGTGGAATTATTGGGCTTCATGCATTCAGCCACATGCACTGTGTCATTGGCAAGACCATGTGGGAAGTGGAAGGAGCATGGAACTTCAAAGCCACAGACTTCGGTTCTGGCACCCTTACTGACTTAAAGCAAATAGTCAACTATTGACTGAGGAGTTTGGTCTAAATACAGTTTATATCCTTGTAATTCTAAATGGCATGTTGGTACGAGTGATGAAAGCAACTTCCTAGCCTGGTCCTCAAGAACATCCTACAGGATACCACCTTTATTAATGGTAAGCCACTGAGATTTCATGAGTTTGGCTGTTGCAGTAGTTAGCACTAATTACCTTCCTATTTTCCAGAAGATTAAATTTCCCACTAATACATGCATCTATCAAGTAGCAACTTCCTTACATATTAAACCCTGATCCTACTCCTTTTCTCTTCTTCCCAAAAGGACAGATACTGAAAATATGGTTCTGCTTCATGTGACAGAGCAAATATCAAAGTCTGATATATTTTAATCGTCGGTTTCATTTCATCAAATTAAATCTTAATATATTCCCAAGTAATCCTTTATTGTTATTTAAGGCAGCATAGTGAAAATGATTCTATTTCACAAATTTCCTTTAAAAAGAATCTAAAGAGTTTTGTACGCAGCATACTATTGAAATGGCTAGCTAATATTTTGTTACCTACTGTTCATTTTTTAACTTTTTATCTTAAATCGATTATAAATTCAGGAGAAGTTACAAGAATAGTTTATAGAAGTAGAACATGGAGGGGTGCCCAGGTGGTTCAGTTAGTCAAGCATCCAACTTTTGGTTTCATCTCAGGTCATGAGATCCAGCCCGTGTCAGGCTCTGTGCTTGGCATGGAGTCTGCTTGGGATTCTTCCCTCTTCCTCTCCTTTGCCCTCACCCCCTCACCCTGCTGCAGTGCATCCGTGTACTCTCTCTCTCTGTCTCTCTTTCCCTCTCTCTCAAATAAATAAATAATATCTTTTTTTAAAAAGCAGTAGTACATAGAGTTCCTTGAAACCTTTCCCCAGCTTCCCTAATGGTGACATCTTATGTAACCAGAGCACATTATCAAAATCAGGAAATTTACATTGGGGTAATATTGTTAACTAGACAACAGAATCTATCCAGTGTGCATTTTTGATGCATTTTTTTAAATTTTTGATGCAGTTTTTAATGCATTCATTCATGTGTGCGTGTGCATATGTATGTGCTTCAGTGTAATTTGGTCCCGTGTAAAGACTCACATAACCACAACCACCATCAGGGACAGATCTGTTTGTTCACCACAGAAGAACTCATTCATATTTCTCCTTTATATTTGCACTCACTTCATCTCAACCCTGCCCCTGTCCCCTAGCAACTGCTGTTCTCTATCTATATCTATAATGTTCTATAAATGCAATCATAGTACGTAACCTTGAAACTGGCTTTTATTTTCACTAAGCATAATGCCCTTCAGATACATTCAAGTTGTTGTATGTATCAGTAGTTTTTCCCTTTTTATTGTTGAGTAGTATTCCATTGTATTCTTATACCATATCTGTCCAAATGAAGGACATTTGGGTAGTTTCCAGTTTGGGGCTATTAGAAATAATGCTGTTATACACATTCATGTGTACGTTTTTGCATGAAGACAGGTTCTTATTTTTCTGCCATAAATGCCGAGAGTGCAATTTGTGGGATCTGCACTAAATACATGTTTAGATTTATAAGAAATCACCAGACTATTTTTCAGAATGGCTATATCAATTTTCATTTCTGTCAGTAATATATGCCTGATCCAGTCTCTCCGTGTCCTTACCAGTGTCTGATGCTGTCATTAGTTTTAATTTTAGCTGTTTTAATAGGTGTGTGGTACGATCTCATTGTAGCTTTAATTTGCATTTCCCTCGTGGCTAATGATGTTGAACAACTTTTCACGTATGTGTTTATTTGCCTTTCATAATTTCTCTTTGGTGAAATGTCTGTTCATATCTTTTGTTCATTTTCTAATTGGATTTTTTCACTTTTACTTTTGAGTTCTGAGAGTTCTTTATATATTCTAGATCCAAGTTCTTTGTGGGACACAGGCTTTGCAAATATTTTCTCCCATTACTCCTATTATTAATCCCTAGAAAAGTTTATCAAACAGCTAAAGTTCTCACAACTTAAAATGAATTTGAATGAAGACGTTGAAAAATTGGAGATATTTTAAGAGACTGTCATTAATAGTCATTTCCCAACTTTTTCTGAAATGATGAGAAATTATTATTGTCTTTTAGATAGCAGATGCATGAAGGTTATGGAGACCCAGGGGGGCAAAGTTACATTTTAGTGCTTCTAAAGCAAATTGATTAATTCTCATTACCTTAAATTGAAGACAGGAGGATAAGAACATCGAAGTGATTTACTAAGAAGTTTATCAAGCATCTGCCAATATAATTATTTTTTTAATCCAACAAGAAAATAGGTGTCAATAAATAAGTCATTAATAAGCTAAAGGGACTTATTTCCAGTGTATTGAAATTGAAAGAGAAGCTTATTTAAAGATTAAGAAAGACATCAAGGAATACACTTCAGAAAGATTAACAAGTACTGTTAATGAGCTAAGTATTTGTCTCTAAATAAGAGAAAGGCTTAGAGACAAGAAAAACTAGGAGAAAGAAAAACATTTTTTTAACAAGCAGAAAATCACAGTGCAATATACTAACTAAATATTAAGAACAATTACTATTATTACTAAGTTTTTTAACTGTAAGAAAAACAAGTCATCTTAATAAGGGTGAGAAATGGATATTTGCTTACTACCTGGGAAAACAAAATAACACTCCCGGGTAGTTTCAAAAATAAAACACTTTAGTAATTAAAATAAAATTAGAATTAGAATTAATGGATTAGATTCTGTATATATGCAGATAAAGCAGTAATATAATCACACATAATTATGAAAATGGAATAAAGTGTTATTGGTGAAACCTTGGGTAATCAAGTTAACAATTTCTAATAGATATTGTCACTTTGTATTAATGAGAATATTAATATAGTTTCTAAAAGTCTACTAAAACCATCTGCCAAATTGTCTAACCTGAACTACATAGAAAGCTATAAGTTCTGAAAAAATCTTATTTCAAACGAGAATTCCACTTAAAAAAACAGTCCTACTGAATGATCCCTATGTTGAGGGGAATATTGGACTGCAAATCTTGATCCAATTTCTTACCTCTATAGCCTAAAATGAAAAGCCTTCTTATATATGTTATATACTAATGCCAAGAAAACACTGAATGACTCTTTGTGTCTGCTGCTAGATTTGGAAACAACCAAAGCTAGAGCTTCCAATTCCACATCTGGGAATTGGGGTTGGCCACATCTGAAATTTTTCTTATCCAAAACCATCTTCCCTTCTTAGCACCACATGTCCATCAATAGCATATGCTATTCCCACTTACCTTATTGTACGAGGCAGCCACGTGTTCTCTTGGAATTTACATACGGGAAGGGGTTTATTCTATTACCTAGGGCTGGTTACCAGGGTTTTTGAAGCCTTAATGAACAGAAGCCAAAAACTATCATTCCGAAGCCTCAAGATTTTTTTAGGTCTCCTGTGTGGTGACAGCAGACACACACCTGTGACACACGGTTTCTTTGGGAGAAGTCAACAGAATGGGTTTTTTAATTACACACATGTAAATACTTGGTCATTGATCCTGAGGGAAACTTCGATGTCACCATCAACCTGTCTGATGTTTTAAAAACGATGTTCTTCAACAAGATGACTGTGTTGTTTAAAAATGCAAATCAGACTCTTCTTAGGAGCTGGCTGCCCTTGTTTGGGTAGGAGAGAAAAGAGGAAGGTAAGGGGCCAGAGAAGATATGAGTTCAGTTTCCATATGACTGATGCAGTGCACTGGATTTCAAATTATTCCTTGTTACTGTGGAGGGATTTTTTTGCCTGCTTGTTTTGTGTTATGGTTGTTTCACTGCCTTTTGAGAATGAGTAGAGACCTGACATTGAAAAGCTTGCCAGAAAAACTTGCAGAATTTGTCTTCAATTCACAATGGAGGAGAGGCTATAGAAAGGAGCTATGTTGGATTGTAGCTCTCATACTGCTGTTTTTCAAAAGTCAATGAAGCCAGAATGCACAGATGTTGGACTGCTGGGTGCTAGCTTACAAGACTTTGCATGGTTTCCTCTCGAGGGAGAAGGACATTCTCATATCCAATCATGTTGAACCAGAAGATTTTAAGGGGCTCCTCTCCCTGCCAGAGCAGCATGGTAATTGGGCTTGGGCTCCAAGCAGCTTTCTCAGAGCTGTGGAAGGGGAACAGGTGGTATCAGGTGAGGGGCTCAGGCCAGAGGTCCAAATGGGACAGTGAGACGTGGAAGTCAAGTTAATTGATTAACATTTAACTCAAGTTAAATGATTAACATCGTACGTTAATTACGATGGTATTTTCCCTTATTCTTCCTGAACGTCAGTAAAATCTTAATAGAATTTATGGTCTAGTGTCAATTCTGTGTAGAGAGCTTGGTAAAGATCCTAGCTTGATGAGAAATGATGGGATGAAAGGAAAAGCAGAACCAAAACGGTGAAGCCATTGTTCCAAGCCATAGGAGTTGGTTAGAGCTTCAGGAGGTAACAGATGGAGGCCCCGGTGGGGCTGTCTGATGAGGGGCCTGGAGGAGAAGAGGTGGGCAGATGAACCACCCCACAGACAGAAAATAGGACTTCCAGAAGAAAAAAAAAAAAAAGGACTGTGAGAGGATCTGACACCCAAAAATCACAGCAGCTTCTCACTCAACATCAATGACCATTTACACTCAATAGAAAACTCAGACTTCTGCAGGCTGGAAATGCAAGAAACAACAGAATGGCTTTTAACTTCATCCCTTCCCACTCTGTTCCTCGCACCATCATCACTGGGCCTCCAGAGTCCAAATTCCAGCGCATTACCCTCCTGATTAGAAGTCAGAAGCCCAGTCATCCTTCCTGTCTTATGACCTGAACAACACTGTGAGGTTAACCTTCACAAACTTTCATCACAAGGCTGTTCCACCCACACAAGTGACATGTGATGACACAATATTTTATAGCCTGGAGAATGAACAATGACCCCAAGACAAGAGGCAGAGAAGACTTTAAAGAACATGAAGGAATTAACCAAATAGCTGGGCTGAGACCCTCACATGAGAGGGAGAGAGCAGGAAGAGACCTCACACACCTTGGTCCAATGATGCCAACAGGAAGGAAAGCCAGAGCAAGAGCCCCCATCATCAACGAGTGTGAAGACATAGAGCGGAGGGCTGTGCAGGAGTCTGCCAGCTTATGGCTGCCTGAGCTGAGAAGCAGGCCTCAGCACCCCATACCCCCTTGGTGGGACACGGCACAAGAAACTGCTCTGGGACATGAGAAACAGGAAATCAGAGGCCTTAAAGAACATGAAGGAGACAGAAAACTGTTGCAAGGACTGGGGTTGTTGTGTACCAAAAAGCCAGGCAGGCCTCTTCTGCAGGGAAGTGTGCCCACAGGGTGACTAGGTCCTTTCAGGGGAACTTGGAGATAGGAGTTAACTATTAACCTCCAACTGTTCCTTATCAGAGACCCGCAAGCATCCTCTGAAACATCTGAAAGTGGGATTTGTGGTTGGGATAAAAAATAGCTTATGTGAGCTTTTCTCTCTAGGAATTCTTGCTCACAAATTAAACACAGTCTACAGCTCTCCCAGAAGCTCCCTCATCCTGCCCTGCACACACAGTCACCAAAACTGTCCATTTTTCTGGTCAATGGCTGGTGACTGAAGAAGGTCCCTGTATCGATCTCTTTTTTCCCTTAACAACTTGAGTCTCTTCAAGTGAGAGAGAAAGAGAGAGAAGCAGAGAGAGTGAGGAGACTGAGTGACACATTGTGACAGAGGAAGGAAGGGGAGAACCCATGGCCAAGGTAGTAAGCTCGCTAAATATTCACCAAGCACCAAGCACTTTTGTCAGTGTGCAGAAAGTGCAGGAAACAAGACACAAGAAATTCACATTGTAGAATGTGTGCCAAGGTACTCTTAGGCTCCTACTTCGCACTTAACACTGTGCTGAGCTCTGTGCATTACCTTTTTAAGCCCCAAAGAAGTGGGGATGAAATAAGATGTTGGAGGCAGAGATGAGACTGCCCAACAGAGAGGTAGAAATGGAGAAGATTTCTGCAAAATGGTCTGGAGGCTGCCTTGCCAAGAGAACCCAGTTTTCTATACTTACACACTTTAGACTCCATTCTGGAATCAGATGGTCTTCCAAAAACCTCAGCCAAGTAAAGCAAAAGAGTTCCAAGGATAAATAAAGGAAAAAGTTTCTAAGTTTGCCCAGCACTTAGGCCATGTTAGAGTGGGATGGACTTGGCTGGACCCTCCCAGTTATTTATAGAGCAAGCATCCACTAAAACATGCTGCAACTGCAGATGGCTGGGCCAGATGATCTGTCACAGTCCCCTCCAACTCCATTCATTTTGTGATTTTTCATTTTTGCCCCAGTACCTATCACAAGGGCTAACAAGTGAACCATGAGTAAGTGGGATAAAAGAGGCCAAACAAAAGATTCGGGGTTTTTGCATGGCAAAATCAATTAAATACTGTAAGGCGGGGGAATGTATTTCTGATCTGAGAAACCCTAATCAGCAAGGTTATCTTCCAGTGACTTGTGCTTAAGGTGATTTCCCATAACCACCAGCCATAAAGAACCTGAGAGACCACCAGAAGAGCCTGCTCATTTTATGGGGAAGGCTGCTGCGGCCGGGGCAGTGGCACGTGTGCCCAGGTCCTCCACTCCTTGTCCAAACAGCTTACAGCTGAGCCACAGTGCAAGGCATTTTATTAGAGATTGCCATCACAGTTAAAGAACTTCTAAATAATTCCAGTCCCAGGAAAAGTAAAATAGATACATTTGCTGTATTTGATATGCTAATGTGCGTGATTTGTGATTATGATATAATTTTATGTATACATTCATATAAAATTTAATGCTTATCTATAGAGACAAGTTCTACTAACTCATAAGCTATACTTAAAAGCTATTTAACTCTTTTACAATGAAAACATAACACTACAGTAAATTATAGCCTTAGTGGTACATTATATTATGTCTTATTTAAATAATTTCCAAAGAGACCCAAGTTAAATCTGAGGTTTGAGTCATATCTGAATTCCCCCTGAGATTGTGAAGAATCATTTGGCAATGAAATATCCTAGGTACAAACTGTTACTTATCTGCATAAACATAAGGAAAATATTTTATTTGAGGTACTAGAGGACTCAAGCTTGTTCTTTTTTTTTTTTTTTTTTTCCAGGCTCCTTTGGTTTTTGTTTTGTTTTGTTTTTAAATATTTTATTTATTTGACAGAGAGAAACACAGCGAGAGAGGGAACACAAGCAGGAGGAGTGAGAGAGGGAGAAGCAGGCTTCCCGCCCAGCAGGGAGCCCGATGTGGGGCTCGCTCCCGGGTCTCCAGGATCATGACCTGAGCCGAAGCAAACACCAACTGACCCACCCAGGCGCCCCTGGGCTCCTTTGTTTTTAATAGGAATATGACTTCTAGTCAAGAAATATTTTTATGGGGCGCCTGGGTGGCTCAGAAGGCTAAGCCTCTGCCTTCGGCTCAGGTCATGATCTCAGGATCCTAGGATCAAGTCCCACCTCGGGCTCTCTGCTCGGTGGAAAGCCTGCTTCCCCTTCTTTCTCTGCCTGCCTCTCTGCCTATCTTTGATCTCTCTCTCTGTCAAATAAATAAATAAAATCTTAAAAAAAAAAAGAAATATTTTTATGGGTTTCAAGAACAGAACAAAAACATCAAGATGTCCAACCTCTATCTAAAGTGAAACAAGTATAAAGATACCTCGTGAAAATTCTAGTCCATCAATAGTTGCTTCCCATGACAGTATTTCCTCTTATAATACTGAATCAATCCAATGGCTGGTTTTTCAAGATTGTAATATATTGACTTTAGACTTTCTTCTTGCTATTAAGCAAAACAATATTGCAGTCACTCCATTAAAAAAAAAAAAAAAGTCAAACATCTTCCAGAACAAGACTAAAAGGAGAGTTGTTTGTTTGTTTGCTTTTTCCATTTCTCCAGTAGCTTCTGTCAAATGGCAGATCTAAAACAATTTAACAACCAATCTGGTGTCCTTTATTCAAAGGAAATAACAGATTAGGGAAGTACAGTGCCATGAAAGTAGTGGAGCTCTGTTCCTAGGGAATCTGGGGCAAGAGCGGGTTTCCCAGGGCCTTGGAAGAGGTCAAGAGAAACAGGATATGTGTGGCTAGGGTTGCAGACTTTACTTTACAGAGAAAGATCAAGGAAATACGCGCAGAGCCCCAAGTTGCCTTGGTGTTTAGGGATTGGCTATCTGGATATACCTAGTTACTGGTCAGAACACTTACAGAAACTTGAAAGTTCAGTTTGCTGATGTGACTCCCCAAGCAAGAGCAGCTCCATCTTGGGCCTAGAAGTTACTTCAATGTCTCTCTTTCTGATGATCTTTATTAGCTATCATCCTTCCTTAATCCGCATTTTGTGCATCCAGCACAAAAAGCAGAAGACAAGGCTCATGATCGGCCTATGGCAAATCTATTATCACCAATGTAAGAAGAATTGTCCATATTTAAGAGGGAAATCAACAGCCACAAAAGTCTCTCAGTGGTCACTTTAGGAGAGAAAGTTGCATTATTACCATGATAAAATAACTCTATTGAGTAGAGCTGTTAAAGAAATTAACATTTATGGATTACTTACAATTAGCCAAGTACTTGAATTACTTATCTCATCACAAAAATCCTTTAAAGGTGCCAACTCTGGGAGGGGGGGGAAGCCTCCAAGCCCATAATGGTTAATAGCCCAAGGCCAGAGATAATAAAAACTATAGCTAGAAACCCAGAACTCTCATCCCTCAGGTTGTGCCCCTGTATCATCGGGAGTGTTTTCTTGTCAAATAATATGAAAGGACTATTGGAATAAACTTTTCAGGATAGGAGAAGGGACCTTATTTCAATACAAGAAAAGAAACTGAATGAAAAGATATATAATTCTTTTTGTTGTAATCATGTGTTCATTTTTAGCATTATTTACTTAAGAATTCTGAGGCTTCTGCAGTCATGAGTTGACAGAAATCATTAAGGAACATCCCTGATGACTGCTTTCGCCTCTGGTCCCATAGCCCTTGCCAAATAAAGCCTTTTGTTTGTCATTGGAGAACACCAATATTTGTTCCCAGTTCTCTGGAGGCTGTAAGAGTTCAATATGGTATGTGAGTATATTCTCTAAATAGATTTTACTCAACAATAACTGAACACCTAACCAGACAAGAAGAACTTTTGATTTATGGGACTTTCTAACTGACGAGAAGTGTGTTGACATCCACACAGGCTCTGAAATGGAGGAAATTGTGCAGGATCTGTCATAGGGTTATATGCACTATTTTAAGCACTTGTGATGAGGGAGATTTTCTGCCAAATATGATGCACCCAAGAAAGACAAAAAAAAAAAAATCTATCAGACTTTTTGCTTGCTTTCAATAATCCTATTTAACATTGCTTCAAGGTAAGTTATCACTGAAAAGAGTAACCACTTCTTAGAAATTCTAGTATATATATATAGTGTATTCATGAGGCCATTTCAGAAAAGTTGTGTAATCGGTCTGAACAGGCCAATATCACGTATGTGGGGGTTTTTACGTAGGGGAAAAAAGCTTTCCTTCCACTCTCCTATCTTCCATAACCATGTCTGTGAAATAAGCTGACAACAAGCAGATTAAAAGGAGAAAATCTATATAAATAAATATATATATATTCATTCATTTCTAATATAGAAATATTAGATATATGTGCATGGGAGCATCACTGGGAAGAAAGTGACTACGTGAAAAAGTGCTAAGACTTGAGAGCTTATATTCTGCCTTAAGTGAAGATGTAAGCTACTTAAGGGAGAGTAAATGATTTTTAGGAAAGATGAATGGGCCCCAAAGGAATAGATGGGAGCAGTGTGACAGTTTGTGACAGTTTGTCAGTCTGTGACAAAGTGAAAATGGTGTGATTTCTAGGCTCCTCACCTGTGATAAGAGTCAATCTTCCCTCCTTGACAGAATTCCCAGGGAAGGGATGTATGACAATTAAGTTCACTTTGGAGGTCTGTCTTTAAGCAGATAAGTAGAATTCAGAGAAAGCCTCACCAGCCATTTGCTGGTGTTTGAGTGTCGTCAGCTCAAAATAATCCTCATGCCAAAGATTTTAGAGTGGCACACTCTGCCCTCCTTCACTTATATAATTAGTTTGTTGGAACATGCATTGTCAAGTTGATTAAAAATAGAAACTATGCTTCTCAAACTTTCCTTTTCTGTATGGATCCAAGTTAAAACTGGCCAAAATAAAGTAATTTTGTATGAAATTTTGGAAGGCAGAAGTAAAACAGTAAACATTGTCAGATGTGGTCATGGTCAGGGGCAAACTGCCCCAGGGGTCCCAGCCCTGCCTCACTCTATTCTGCATCTATCTCTTCTTCTTGACTGCTGGCCTTGCTGCCTAATGGCTGCCCCAGGCCCCCAACTAGACTTGAAACTATGGACCGGGCCATCTGAGCCTGCAGCTCCTCAGAGGCCCCCACAAGCTCCCCCAGGGCACAGAGCCTGATGTGGAGGCTCTGGTCTGTCCCTGCCCGCCAGGGCTCCATGCAGGCGAAGGACTCTTCCCTGCTCTGACTCCCACTCCCAGACCTTCATCTCCCCTACTTTTCTCACAGCTGTGTAAGGACTTATTCTTTCCTGTAATTGCATCTTCATTCCATGCTACACAGAGTGACTCTGCTTTTCCAAATGAATCCTGAACAACTCGAGTCCATGGATTGCATACACACATATATACACATATATATTATATACTTATCCATTAAATTTCTTAAATATAATATAGTTCTTTATATAAGTTCCTGAGTCATTGGCTATATCTTCGATATCAAGATATAAAATATGTGCCCGGCATTTGTCTCAGGAAAAATGAATGGCAAGTTAATTTTCAGATCACTTACAAATATTTTTCTACCCAGTGAAAGTCAATGCTCAGTAATCCTGGGAAATGACATCAAACATCAAAAGCCTCTCAAATTCAATTTTCAAATGTAGAACTAAATATAATATGTTTATTCAAAATAATATTCAGAGATGATAGATTCCAGACCCAATCAACTGTACTACTTTTCTGCAATACCATGTCAGCTCTTCTCTTCTCTTTAAAACAGGACATTTGAAGCACGTAAGTGTGAAGTGACACCTCACCGCAACCCCATTTCTGTGTTACGTATCTGGGATGGCTATATTGCATCCCAATACGTTTACCTTTGGAAATAGGCTACAAAAATGCCAGATACCTATGAGTAGAGAAAGTCCATCTGGGGAAGAAAAATATCTTCAGAGGAAACTAAGCCCCCTAAGGCTGACTCATGGAGGCTGCAGGAAGAACAAGTCTGGCACCTTCTCTCTTAGGTCTGGATTTTGAGGAAGTGGATATCCACATGGTCAAGGACGAGTAAGGCAGTTTCCAGCACCTTGGAAGAAAGCCAGAAATGAAGAAAGATCTATGCAATAGAGCACAGGATAGTGAGAAAGCCATGTATTGTAATCAAGATTATCCAATGTATACCATCTTGCATTGATGAGCCCCGGAGTGCTACTAGGAAGGCTGGGACTGTGGCTATTTTCTCATGGCATCACAAAGTCTTATTCAAACAGGATAGTTTTGTCTAGCTCTGCTGTGAAGACAAAGGAAAGGGCTTTGAATCCCAATTTTGTTGAGAGCATTAATGCCGCCCACTCCCCAGCCCTGAGCCACTTAGTGGGGGCAGCACAGCAAGCATGAGCAAGTACTCCAAAAAAAAGATAGGCTCAGAGTGAAAAGGAAAAGATCCTAAAGTCTAGTCATTTCCTCCCACGAGGACATTCTCCTTCTCTAGTGTATTTTAAAGATTCTAATTTTTCTACTAGTCCAAAAAAGTCATTCATTAAAACTCGACTGTATCAGGGTATTATAAAATGTTTTGTTTTAATCTGAAGCAGATTAATCAGAACTCAGTTAAGTGTATCTGTTCCTTTCCCAAGAACAGAAAGTCATTAATTTCTCCTCCCAACATTTGGGATTTCCCCGACTCCAGGGGATGGGAGGACACCTTTTCAGTGTGAGGGAAGAAAAGGAGACAACAGGCAGGTCTTTGCCCTTGTAGACAATCCCCTATGTAGGCATTTTTGGTTTCCAGTGTCTGCTCAAGTGTTCTCAAACTGGTCGCCCAAAGATATGTCTTGTTTTGTTTGTTTGACATGCATTCAGTGTTCTAAAATCTGTGAATTAGTTGCAGTGGAGAGAAACAAACAGGATTATCGAATGAGGGACAACAGAGCTCAGGGTCTTAGCTGACCAGCATCTGGAAAGCCTGCCTTTCCACGAGACCGGGGTTGCTAGCATCTCTCAGGAGGCCAAATCCAACTTCTTGTGACCTTGCCAGGTAGCAGCTGGCATTGCCAAACCACTCCCTGCCTAGCTGCTGTTTACTCTTGGTAATTAAGAGTTTACTCTGGATAAGCTGAAGTTGGCTGCTTGATGCCTAAACTCCAAACATTATCCCCTACCCACGGATGACCTCACACTTGGTATCACCAGAAGATAAGTAGCAGGTGTGCGCGGTCCTTCCCAGGGAAGCTGCATGTGCAGTAGCTTTACCAGACCCCAGCCTGCTCCCCTGTGGCAGAGAAAAGACAGAACACTGAACTCTTCTCCATGTCCAGCTTTGTAAACCAACCCCCCCAAAAAGCGTATTTTTTAATCCCCTCCATGTGACACTGTGGTATTTTCTTTATGCCTTGTCATAGCTCCCCAGAGCCGGCATTTAAAAATTGAGAGGTTTTACATGAAAATCTGGATGCCAGTGTACCTTAAAATAGCCTGCATTCCCAAATGACAGCAAACAGCTAAAGCAGAGAAGCTAGTCCTCACTATTGCTTGAATTCAGACTTTAGCTGTCATTTAGTGTCATATCTGCCCTGTGATTTACCCAACTGCGGAGTAGGAGGAATGTAAAACACTCCTTGGACTCCGGCTCTACCCTATCCATACCCTCCTACACTCATGTGATACATCTAGCTGGCCCCTGCACAGATGTATTACATCACATCTAAGCGGATCTACTAAGAGATTCAGCAGATTGTCCAAAGGAGGGAATAGAGAACTTGTGTTTCAAGTGTAGATGAAGGGGCCACTGTAGGAGAACTAGAAGACTCACAGTTTCCAAGAGAAGGACCTGTGAGCCTTGGGAAGAAACACTCACACATGGTGCGGCAGCCTGCCCTGCTCTGGGCAGCAAATCCAGAGAGGCAGTGGAGGACCCTCTCCACAGGGCACAGTGTAGAGTCAGAAGCCAGAGCTAAAGGACATCTTGTCAGAACCACAGAAGTTGCTCTGTATGTAATCCAAATAAGGAACCCATCAAATGGACTGATATTGGGTCTCATAGTGGTAAAGCTTCAGTGATATCTAATCATGACTTGGATGAAAAAAGACTTGTATGCCCCGATCCTTGGGCCCGATGGCTCCCATTTGCCCCTCCAGAGCCACTGTCCTGTCTCGCTATCTTGGTCTCTGCTTCTACACAGCTACCTGAGGATGGCATCAATAGGCTCCCACATCCTCCGGCTTCAAGTGGAGTCTGGTTAATAGAAATTTAACCAGAGTTCTGTGAGGAGGGGAGGGGCTCTCTCCCTACAAGATCACCTCAAGTTAGATATGCCTCTGAAAGGTTACTACTTTCCCCCAGGAAGCTAAAGCAACACCATCACCACTCTCTCCACATTCTGCGGGCCTGAGGGTAGGAACACCACAGCTTCTGGTAGCACCAGGTTACTTCACCACGGCTTGTGGTTTTTCTGTACCCCATCTTTTTAAATAGAGCCCTCATTGAATAAACCTATTTCAAGTGTGTCATCTTGTTCCTGCTGGGACCCTGACTGATACAACCCCAAAGTGCAACGGGATAGTTCCCACCTGTCACACTAAAAAAAGCAGCATTCTGGCAATAGGAGTAGCAGCGACAGGATCAGAACCCTCCGACTGAATAAGATCACTCTTGGGTCCAGAACAAAACTCGCTTCCCCAGAAATAACCAAGAGCACATACTTGTACATACAGAGGAACAATATTCCACAAGCTAAATTACAGTCAAAGCTGCTCTCATTATGTTGAAGCATTTGAAACAGAATTCTATTCTCTATGTGGGTGTGGCTACAGAAAGACTTCTGCATAACAGTTGTATGCTTAAGATGAAACATGAGCTTTGAGGCTCTGTCTTCAGTGCACAGACCTCTGATCGCACCAGGTGCTGCACCCCTGGTAACGCTTGAGCAAGGCATGCCAAATGGGGTACAAGGCAGGATCCAGACGGGATCTTCCAGTGCACACCTGGAGGAGGGAAGCAAGAGAAGGGATAGCTCCCTGTTTATGACCTTAAATACATAAGAAGTTTCCAGGAACCTTCCTAGCTCTATGCTCAGAGCATTGTTATGGCATAAGAAGAGCCAAACTCAGTCTTCCATCGGGACCCCTTCCCTCCAGGAAATAGGCTGCTTTCAAGCCACAGCCCTACAGTTGTCCTCGCCCTGCCACACGGGGCAGCAGCTCCTCCTGCACTCTCGGAAGTCTTGGAGGCCGGGTCATCAGCTGGTGTGGGGAAATGTTCACTAAATAATACCGGGCTACTGTGGGAGTTAAAACCCTAATTGTATGAGGTGCTTACTTTGTGTGAAGGTCTGAGAAAGAGCTAGTGTAAGAAGATGGAGCCACATGGAGGTCAACAGCCTGCTCACCATGAAAAGAGAAAGTAGAGCCTCTGAGTTATTGCACTAGTGTATGCTTTAGCCATTCCTTGGGACTACAGGCCAGGGGCTACTGCTGAAGGAGAATATGTAGTCTTAGACCATAGCATCTCCCATAGGACCTTCCAAAATCTAGAGAGAACTTGAAGTCACTTTCACTCATGAGTTAAGCAGATGGACTATGGAGTCAGTGCTCATTAGCGCAGCCCTCTGCCTCCAAACTTCACACAGAATTCACGATATTTCCCCATAATTTATATATATGCAATAGAGTATATATTTGCCATTATTCCCCACTGGCTGGGCATCTCCCCAGGAAATACTGACTCCCAAACTCCCACTTCAGGGCTCCCTTCCGTGGCTCATGCTGTGTCACTGGAGAAGCTCTCAGGCCAAAAGTAAAAGTCACACAATGCATGCTTAGGGCATGATACTTTCAGCACAATGTGAGTTAGTCAAAGCCTATACGGATCATAGAACACTCCTTTAGCTATAGTTAAAATCAAAAGTGTGAAAGGATGTGAGGCACAGTATAAGAAGTATCAGGCACACAAGGTGTCTCAGGAAATCCAATCCATCATTATAAGTATGCTTCAGTGAATGGAGAATTAAAGCAAAAAGACCCAAACACTCTTGTGGTATATTTGTGCTAGTGGCAAGAGACCTTGAAGAATCATATTTGCTTTAGCATAGCTTACATCTTTCCAAAAAACAAGATATTTTTGTCCATAAAATATAGTTTTTTTCTTTATTGATTGCTAGATAATCAGACATTTTGGCTATACTTCACTCTTTTAATATTCTGGTTTCTTGCATTTTTATTTATTTTTTTAATAGGTGATACATTCAGAGATCAAAAAGTCTAATTGCAGCTGTTTTAGAAAACTAGTTAGCAGTGCCTACTAAACTGAACATACACATACACCATGAACCAGTAGTTCCTCCCATAGATACATTCCCGGCAAAGGGAACTTTGTTTTTGATAAAACAAAGTTGGGCCTATTGCTTACCTCCGTAAAGGAAAGCATTCTCTTGCCAGGGTCTTAGTTGCATTTTAGTCAGGGGAGAGATATTGATGATGTTTTTGCTTAGATTTAAGGTGGGTCTTTCAATACAAGAAGCTCGATTAGGATTTGGTAAGTGTCAGGTATAATAGTTTAGGATTGATGGATACAAAAAGGTGAGTATTTTGAGGTGAGGTTTTCAAAGAGTCTTGAAAAGTAAAACTGCCTTTGGTGCTATTTATTGAAAAGTTGAACAGTTTGACTTTTGTTTAAATGGGGCATTTGGTAAGTTTCTTAAACAATGAATTTGTTTGCAGCGTGTGCTTATATGGTCAAACACTTCCTGAAACACTAAAGTTATGCTAAAATGGACAGTGAGTTGTGTGTGTATAGCATTCAGCAAACTATAGTCTTTTGACCAAATCCAGCCCTCTACCTGTTTTTGTAAATAAAGATTTATTGGAACACAGTTACATCCACTCATTTACATAGTGACTGTGGCTGCTTTCCTGCCACAGTAGCAGAGTCCAGCAATTGCAACTAAAACTTACAGTCCTACAAAGCTGTGCATAATTATCACCCGTTCCTTTACAGAAAAGTTTTGCTGACCCCCGGTTTATTGTCTCAAATCAAAACAGAAAACAATCTAAATGTCCATGAATGATGGAATTAACAAATCAGTTGTGGCATAATCACACAATGAAAATGAATTTACAAAAACTGCCTATGATGAAATAAATAAATCTAATCAACACAATATCGTGAGAAAGAAGTCAGAATTTTTATGTATACCCCTTCTGGGTTATCTGATTCTACAGGGCCTGTGCCTTTCATTGTCTTTGAGCTACTCTACAGCCGTGTAAGTTGTAGGCAATGGATAGTAAGACATTATTCTTGTTTAATCATACAGCAGTGAATTTTGTCAAGTGAAGATGTAATTGATTATCGCCCTGTGGATATTGGCTAATTTTGCATCTACTAGCTAATTCATTTCAACATTACTAATTACCTATACACATGTCTGTTCTTTGGACTCTCTTTGAACTGTTCTGTTTTTGATTTTTTGGTTTTGGGGGTTTTTTAATATATTTTAGCAGTTTCCTTATTAATTAATGAGTTAAAGTCATTGACCCAGGCGCATTTTATATTTGTGTGAGAGTCATGATTTTACTTCTTTCTAAAGATGAATTTGTAACAGGAGTGAGCACTCATGACAACAGGAGCAGATAATGACTGGGGGGCACCTGCGGCAAATAAGCTTCCTGGCATCACGGGGGTTGTTCAGATGGTATTATGTTCTATTTCTAGATATAGTTGTTGACTTACACAGAGGAACACTTGGAGCTGTAGACAAAGGCTCTTTGCAATTTTCTGGATGTATGTTATACTTAAATGAAAAATTCATTTTAAATTTGAAAACTACAATTAAATAAATAACCAAAGGTATGCAGTGAAATCTCTCCCTCCAGCTAACCACCTCCTACCTCAGCACTGGCCACTGTTGTTCACTTGCTGTGGTGATTTTCATGATCATTCCAGATGTTTGTGTTTTGTTTTTTTTTTAAAGTATATACAAGTAAATAAGGATACAGATTCTTATTCCCCCACCACTTTTTTGCCCAAAAGATAGCACAAAAGATACAGTGTACACACTGTCCTGAGTCTTATTTTTCTCTTAACAATGAATCATGGAGACCTCTTCTTATCAGTACAAGGAGCTCTCCATTCTTTATTATAGCTCCATTGTATTTCATTAAATGGATGTGCCACACTTAATTTAGCCAGCCCTCTCTATTGATGGGCATTTGGTCATTTCTAATCTTTTGCCTCATAGAAATATATCAAGCTCCTAGATAATAATAAGAAAAAGGCAGGAAGGGAGAAAGGAGAGAGGCATGGAAATCCAAGTGGGAAAGGGTTATCAGTGCCACAAAGGCCCTGAGCATGACTGGGGGTGGGGACATCTAAGATGGGGGTAGATAGCTGTGACACCTCACATCAACTATTCTCCTGTAGAGTTTCGTCTTCCTCCAGCCTTGACATTTTTCTTTAAAAGGTTACCTATTTTAACAAAGGGAAGTCAACAAACACTCCCTTTTCTCTAGGAAGGCTGGGTAGTGTGCATATATTAGACATATAGTAGCCTATATCAAATGCCAGGGTCTCCCTCAACCCAGCAAATGACAGGAAGAGCAGATTTCAAACAGCTAGTATTTTATTTCCAGGAATAAAATGCCAATAGTCTCCAGCTTCCTACTTACCCCTAGAGCAAAGAGAATCAGGTTGCTAGGTGGGCCCTCAGAGGCTGTGACTCCCAAAGTCACTGCCCAGCAGAATGGCAAGCCCAATTTGTAATTCTCCTTTATTTTCCATCCCTCCCGGGTTGAAATGCCCAGCTGCCTCTTCCTAACAAAAATTTATTTTATCAAGGAAGGATCCTGTTCTTTCAGCTCTAGAGAAGCCCAGTATGAACTGGAAAAGACAAAACAATTGTTCTCATTTGCACAACCGCTTGGAAAGAAAATGAGATTACTGGCATCAAGGGAGAATTTAAATTTTTCCCCAGGCAAGAAGAATTGACTTCCTATGCTCCAGGATGAAGGTAGTAGAGAATTTACTGCTCAACTTAGCTGAAGGAAAATAAGGAGCCTCATAAACCCAGGCAATTTAAACACACACGTGCACATGCACCCGGAAATTCTCTGTGCTGATTTACGCAAATGTGTTAATTCATAATTAAAATGTAATTGGGATCATTTTAATGGCTTTTTCTTCCTTTTAGACTGCCTCAGTGGCAGACCCCTGTCACATCAATTTTGGGTGTTAATATATCAATTCCAATGATTTTATTGTCTTAAAAATAACTTCGCTGCTGCAGAGGCTGCCTTGGGGAGCTCAGTCTCCAAGGAGGAAGCTATCTAACAGGCAGTCCGTTCTGATCTCCCAGTTATTGACATGCAGAAAAAGAAACATTCACTTTTAATAATAGGGCTCTCTTTCATGCAAAGATAGTAGAGGATTTCTGAGAATAAATAATTCATGTTCCTCCAAGCTCCCTGAGAATAAATTTGTTCCTTTTCTGTTTTGTTTTTCTTCAAGATGTGACATCTTAGGAAGAAGGGGCTAGGGGGAAAGAAAGCACTTTCTGCTTCTGTGGATATAACACACTGAGTGTTTCATTCCCTAGTGCAACAAAACCTCAAGATCAACAGACAAGAGCTGAAAACCTTTTCCCACCAGACAGACACAGTGCCATCGAAATGTTCTCTCAAAAGATAGCATCTCATAAACAGTCTCAACAAAGGGATGTTGGTTTTCCCTTTACTGTGCATCCACAACGTCACCTTTCAAAAATAAATAAATAATAACCATGACTAAATTCAGCATGAAATTAATTGCATTTAATCGACCATATGACTAGCTGGTTAGAAATCTTGATATATTTTGAAAAAGTTCTACATTCTTTGTGCATTTGATTTCCTTTGTCATTAAAGCAAAAAAGACTGCAGTTTTCTAATATACTGTCTACCAGTGGTTCTCAAACTTCAGTGTATGTTAAAATCGCCAAAGGAATTCGACTAAATACAGATCCCTAGGCATTGCCCCTCAAAATTCCTATTTTCACTTTGTCTAGAGTAAGGTCCAGGTAATTTCTGATTTTCCTATACCACGGTTTGAGAAAACATTACACTCTAATCCTAGTAAAATATAATGTGGCTTAATAGCTCCTTTGGCCTGAATGTTTGCATCTCCCAAATTTCCTAGGTTGAAGCCCAAATGTGATGGTATTTGGAGGTGGGGCCTTTGGGAGGTAATTGTGTGAGGAAGGTAGATCGCCCCAAGATGGGATTAGTGTTCTTAAAAGAAGAGAAAGACAACTAGCTTAGATATTAAAATATGAATCAGAGAGAGGGCCTTCACTAAGAACCTAAGCATGCTGGCACCCTAATTTTAAACTTCGGACTCCAGAACTTCAGGAAACAAATCCTTGTTGTTTAAGCTAGCCACTCTATGCTATTCTGTTACAGCAGCCCAAGCTAACCAAGACAATACCACATACAAGAATTTCCTTCCTGACCTGATTCCGCTGGTCATTTTCTGAAATTGACTGTTGATCTCTATGTGCCCCTGAAAAGTCTGCTCATTTGAAAGAAATTTTGTATTTGGATTATCTGAATGATGCTATGGAGTCTTAATTCTTGGTGGAACGGAAGCAGGAATACAAATGTCATAAAGTCCAGGTTCCTAGATTATTGGTGAAGAAACTGGGGGGGGGGGGGCAACAGGTTTTTTGAAAAACTAAACACTCTTTTCCAAGAAAAAAGGCACATTCACACAAATTCTGTACCATTTCTGTAGTTTTACAGACCTTAAAACAGAGATTGCTATCCTCAACTAGGTCACAAATGTAAGGGCAAATCTTTACTTGAGCTTAGGAATGTGAAGACAACATGTTCTGTGATACAGTGGTGGCGACAGCTTAAATGTGTTCTTGAAATGTGAGACAGGTCTTCCGATTCCAAGAAATAAAACATTTGTTAATAAACACACAACTTCCAAACTTTCAAAGGTAAAATAAAGTTTAGCAGCCAACCAGTTAACACAATTTGTAAAAATAGGCAATGCAGGTTATTTTTAAGTGCTAAAGTACAGGAATTTAGAAAGTAAAATATTAAGAGTAGAATAAAAGGGGGTGAAATGTTCTTATCTTCTTCAAATAAACCTAAACATCTAATTTTGCCTATTCTTTGGCTCTATATAAACAAAGTAAAACATTCTGTATGTCTTTGTGACTATTTCCATCATGTCCCCCTAGTATATCATACATAATAACCCAGGAGAAAAGAACACTAGCAAGATCTAAGCAGTACCAGAAATTCCATTAAGATATTAGGTTTGCTCATCACATTTTATCTATCTGATTGCACAATGAAAGGAATGCTGAGATCATGTCTACAAAGCAAAGTGAGCCTCTCTAAAAAGAAAGTTGTATTAATGCAAAGTATTGCTTCATTGTCTTAAGATTGAGTATCACTGCCATCTATTTATTTCGTAAGTGTTCTAGAAGAATTAAATAACCAGATTTTAAAAATCATTTGTCCATATTATATAACCTATTATATAAAGAGTTAATAGGAAACAGGTGGCATCAGGTATGATTGAATAGAGTATGTTATAACAAAAGACTTTTAAAAAGCCTAGAGAAGAGAAACTGAAAGTGTAGAAGAGCTAATTAAAAGCAAGGTGAAAGGAAGACAGAGATAGACGGAGTATTCATTTGTACAGTATCAAATTGCCTCTTGCTGTGTTTGAAATTACTACAAAACATCATAGCAGCTTAACATAACTATTTACTTGGGATTCTGTGGGTCAACAATTGGGAATGGATTCAGCTGGAACAACTTCATCTTTATTCCATGTGTTGCCCACTGCGCTCACGCACATGCCCATGATCTCACTTGGGACAACTGCAACGGCTAAGATGACTTAGGTATTTGGGTCTCTCTCCACATGGTCTCTCAGCCTCCAGGAAACTGAGTTCCAAGAAGACTATCAAAAAATCTGCAATTTTGCCTTATAAGGCAAAGATATATATCTATATATGTTGGCTTATATCTTCCATAATATCACATCTGCTTTATGACGAAACAAATCACAAGAGAGCCCAGACACAATGGGAAAATGGACTCTTCCTCTTGATGGAAGAAGGTACAAAATACCTGTGGCCATTCTCATCTACCAAAGATGTTATTTCGTAAAACTATACTTCATGCAACAAAAGATGATTTTTATAGAGACCATACTTCATTAGGTCTACTGGCCTGAACACCAAAAAGTGATTAGTGGATAAATGTAGATTATAACTATCTGTTAAGTTGCCGTATTTTGTTAGGGATGGGAGGAGCAGAAAGATAGATGGAATGTTTGATAAAGTATGTGTCCTCAGGTAAATCACCTTGGTAAGAAGTACCAAAAGTATATGAAACTGTTCTCTTTAATTTTTTTTTAATATTTTACTTATTTATTTGACATAGAGAAACACAATTAGAGAGGGAACACAAGCAGAGGGAGTGAGAGAGGGAGAAGCAGGCTTCCGAACGAGCAGGGAGCTCAATGCAGGGCTTGATCTTGGGACTCCAAGATCATGACCTGAGCCAACAGACACTGAATGACTGAACCACCCAGGCACCCCTGTTATCTGTATTTTTCATGACTACTGTAAATTAGTGGATTAACAAATATGATGTCAATGGTAACATCTAAGATATAATGGTTTTGTAATTCAATACTGAGTACATGATATAATGAACCCACATTAACTCTAGTTAACTGTACCTAATTTTCAAATAACCTATTACTCAAAGATTTCTTAAATAGGTAGGATAAAAAATTTCAGTGGGATAAAGTGGCGATGTGCCACAAAAAATCTTTGCAGATACGTTTTCCTCTACCACTCTGTTATAAAAAGGAGAAATATAGAAACAAGCAGTAAGAAAACTTTACCACACCTGGAGTTAGAAAATGTGCATTCTAGTCCTACTCTGCTAAGAACTTGTAGTACGACATATTAAGTAGAGGTTTTCCCTAAGTGATCAGAGGGGTGGTAGAGATTTGTATAGGTATTTTAGTTAAAATATTATATACACAGGGGCACCTGGGTGGCTCAGTTGGTTAAGCAACTGCCTTCGGCTCAGGTCATGATCTCGGAGACCCGGGATCAAGTCCCACATCGGGCTCCCTGCTCGGCAGGAAGCCTGCTTCTCCCTCTCTCACTCCTCCTGCTTGTGTTCCCTCTCTGGCTGTGTTTCTCTCTGTCAAATAAATAGAAAAATCTTTAAAAAAGAAAAAAATATTATATACATACATGCACACATATACATACATGCAAGCATGCATGCTGACAGAGAAGGAGAAAGAACTCACGAAAAACAATAGTGCCTTGCAGAAAAGCACAATTAAAGAATTTAATTTTTTTATTTCTCTTGGCTTTTTATTCTCAATGCTAATTTTTCAAGAGATAATATATCCCTAAATCTTTCATTTCATTTTAGCAGAAGCCTTTGATATTCCATTTATGCTGAACATGGTAGACTCGTTTTTGAAGAGTTCTTCTTACCAAGTATTAAAAAGACAATAATTCGGGGCGCCTGGGTGGCTCAGTTGGTTGGGCAACTGCCTTCGGCTCAGGTCATGATCCCGGAGACCCGGGATCGAGTCCCACATCGGGCTGCCCGCTAGGCGGGAAGCCTGCTTCTCCCTCTCTCACTCCCCCTGCTTGTGTTCCCTCTCTGGCTGTGTTTCTCTCTGTCAAATAAATAAAATCTTTAAAAAAAAAAAAAAAAGACAATAATTCTGAATCCATCCCACATTGTGTATACCATAAAAAATAAAATTATAGAATCCCAGAATCTAGGATCTAATACTATTTCAATGTTTAGCCACGAAACATATGCCACTGTAGGTTACATTCATAACATTTTGTTGCCAAAGATTTTTTTCCACTTTTTTAATTTATTTTTTTATTAACATATAATGTTAATAAAATAACATATAATGTATTATTTGCTTCAGGGGTACAGCTCTGTGAATCATGAGTCTTACACAATTCACAACACTCACCATAGCACATACCCTCCCCAATGTCCATAACCAGCCACCCTACAAACCCCCAAACCCCAGCAACCCTCAGTTTGTTTCCTGAGATTAAGAGTCTCTTATGGTTTGTCTTCCTCCCAGGTCCTATCTTTTTTCATTTTTTCTCTCCCTCCCTCCACGACCCTCTGCCCTGCCTCTCAAATTCCTCACACCAGAGAGATCATATGAGAATTGTCTTTTTCTGACTGACTTATTTCACTCAGCATAATGCCCTCCAGCTCCATCCATGTTGTTGTAAATGGCACGATTTCATTTTTCGATGTATTCCCAAAGATTTTTAACAACTGCTTGGCACTTTTTGTTTATATGTAGCATACTTGTATCAAGTTGAAGGCTAGTATAGTTGTATCAGTTTTACATAAAAAAAAAAAAACTGATTAGTAAATTGATGATAGAGTACTTGTTGATACATTTGTACTAACAGATGACAGGTTAACAGATGTGAGCTCAGGTAATGGAAAAAAATTAATCATTCAAAATACTTCCCAAAAAGGCAGATGAAATTTTCCAGTTCCAGAAATGTACTTTTATAGGTCAACAAGATTTAAATCAGACACAATTAATAGAGATTTCTGTTATCAATCATGATGGAGATTAAGGAACTGATTTATCTTCCCACTTAAAACAACTAAAATAAACAGGTAAAATAGAAGAAAAAATAGTTGTAAGACATTGAACATCAAGCAAAAGAGGACCGCGATTACTGAGAGAAGGAAAGATAAATAAGGAAAGCCCTGTAATACTCCAGCTAACTGAGTGGAGAAAGTTTCCAGGATGCAGCACATGTTGGAAGAATCCAAGAGAAACTTAGAGGTATATCTGAGTTGAAGAAATAGAACTGAGAGTCCAGGGAGAACAAGACTGCTAGAGTTTGTGGGCCAGAGTACCAGACAAAAAACAGCTGCACAGAAAGACAACTAAAGAATTCTGCAGAAGATCCCTCCTGAAATTTTAGGGTAATATTGGTCAGTACGTATGTGTGAGGAAACTACCGGAAACTGAAGAAAGAAGCACAACTCAAAAAAGCAGAAAGAATAATCCTTAGAGGTCACATGGATCACAAAAGGTATCTATTCCCATTAGCTAAAGTGAGAAAAACTAATTCATAAGTTATCAGGTAGAGTATCCAGAAGGTATTGCCTCAAAATGGAGACGATATTAGATGCCAGCTAGATGCTACTCTGATCTTACCTAACAAGGCCTGAAAGTAAGCCTAGAAAGTTAAACTTTTCAAGTTATTTAATTGTATCCTAAAACAAAACTCAAGAATGGTTACAATGATTTCAAAAATATCTAGCACTAAACAAAGGAAAATTACAATGTCTGACATCTAATCAAAAATGTCCAGGCAGAGGCACCTGGGTGGTTTAGTCAGTTAAGCTTTTGACTCTTGATTTTGGCTCAGGTCATGATCTCAGGGTTGTGAGATGGAGCCCAGTGTCGGGCTCCACACTTAGCTGGGAGTCTGCTGGAGATCCTCCCCCTCTCCCACGTCCCTTCCTTCTACTTATGCTCTCTCTCTCTCTCCTCCTCTTTCTCTAAAATAAACAAATCTTTAAAAAAAAAAAAAAAAGGCACCTTGGTGGCTCAGTGAGTTAAAGCCTCTGCCTTCGGCTCAGGTCATGATCCCAGGGTCCTGGGATTGAGGTCCACATCAGGCTCTCTGCTCAGCGGAGAGCCTGTTTCCTCTACTCTCTGCCTGCCTCTCTGCCTACTTGTGATCTCTCTCTGTGTCAAATAAATAAATAAACTCTTCAAAAACAAACAAACAAACAAACAAAAACCACCAGGCATACAAAGAGGTAGGAAAATATGACCCATAATGAGAGTAAAACAAATCAAGCAAAACTAACCTAGAAATGACACCACTGGTAGAATTAGCAGACAAGGATGTTAAAATGTTTATTATAATTCTAGTCTACATTTCCAAAAAGCTAGATGAAAAATTAAACATGCTAAATAAAGACACGTAAGAATTTTTTAATGACAAAATCAAGCTTCTGGAAATAAAAAAAAATAGGACTAAGACAAAAAAAATACCTTGGATGAAATTAACAACAGATTACAGAAGAAGAAAAAGAAATGAGTGATTTAAAAAAAATTTTTTTTTTCAAAGAAAAAAATAAGTGGTACTCATTTTTGGTTCTCATAATTAAAACCAGTGATAAAGAAAAAAAAAATCTTAAAAGGAGCCAGAGTAAAAAGAAACATTATGGTAAAAATGAGAGTAGACCTCTCTTTGGAAACAATGCAAGTCAGAAGAACAACATATTTAAAGTACTCAAAGAAACAAAAATGTCCACTTTGAAATTCCCTACCAAAAAATAAAGTCAAAATAAAGCCTTTTCAGATATATAAGACCTAAAAGAATTCATCACCAGAACCTGCCCAACATGAAATATGTAAGAAAGTCATTCAGGCAGAAGGAAAACCAGGTGAAAATCTAGATCTACACAAAGGAAAGAAGAGTGACAGAAATGGAAATATGTGGATAAATATAAAGAATCTTTGTTCTTAGTTTTTAAATACCTTTAAAAGAGTAACTTGTTAAAGCAGAAATAATAACAATGTTTTGTGGGGTTCATAATATATATGGAAGTAAAATGTATAAGAATAATGTAATGATCCAAAGGCCAGGATATGGGAAATGGAATTATAATGTTGTAAGGTCTTCTATACACATGAAGTGGTATGTCATTTGAAGGTAGAACAAGAGAAGTTAAAGATGTATAGTATAAACTATAAACTTAAAATGAAGAACTAGCCAACAAAGGAGTAAAAAGCTATAATTAAAAGTAATCCATTTTACTTTTGGCGGGAAAGAACCCAAAAAAAAAAAAAAGGAATAAAAAGAAAGCAAATAGCAAGATAGCTTATTTTAAGCAACCTACATCAATAACCACATTAAATGTAAATGGTTTAAAGATTCCAATTAAAAAGCAGAAGTCTTCACAGTGGATTAAAAGAAGCAAAACCCAACTATATGGTTACTATAAGAAACCCACTCTAAAAATGAGAACACAAATAGGCTGGGTGCCTGGGTGGCTCAGTGGGTTAAAACCCCTACCTTCGGCTCAGGTCCTAATCTCAGGGTCCTGGGATTAAGGCCCATGTCGGGCTCTCTGCTCAGCAGGGGGCCTGCTTCCTCCTCTCTCTCTGCCTGTCTCTCTGCCTACTTGGGATCTCTCTCCCTCCCTCTCTCTCTCTGTCAAATAAATAAATAAAATCTTAAAAAAAAAAAAAAGAACACAAATAGGCTAAAAGAATGAATAAAGATATACTATGCTAATGTTAGTCACATATTATTAACAGCCTAACTGAAACTTCCTTAAAGAAGCTCTTGTTATTTGCATATGTGAAAGCATAACATCTTGGATGTTTAAAAAAAAAAAAGTTCTATAATTGCGTTTTAAAATGGTAATTATACAATCATGCATGCTAGTTCCCTGGGAATTAAAAGAGAATGGAAGCTTTGAAAATAGGAAATGATAATGTCTTTCTTTGTATTTTATTTCTTTTCTTTTGGCTCTTTTTCTGTTGACTGAACAGTAAAAGAAAACAGCAACATAATCTGGAGTCCTTTTGCTCAGTGCACCAGTCGCATTATTGATCTGGTATCATGGTGTATATAAAGCAATGTTTGCTTCAGTGACTCCAAGCTGTATTCCAAATAAAAGGCTGTATGTTTAAAGACAGATTCCCACAAAGGTAAATTTAACAGAAAATAATTTTTTAAGTTCATTCTATTTTCCTTCCCACTCCATTTCTCTCATAAAGAACTATCATCTAACCAAATTACATTATTTTATCATGCTAGATTATTGAATATCGCTTGGCTTATTCAAAGATTTTTGTCAAGTTATGTTTTGAGGAAATTCAGTCTATGCAAGGGTGAAGTGTCATAAGGAAAGCTAAATGCATAAATATTCAGTACCTGTGGTTCATAGAGATACAGTTTATTTCTTCCTATTTTGTGATCCAAGGTTAATAGTTCCTTCTAAAACTGAATAAATGGGGAGTGAAGGCAAGGGTAGGATATGAAACAGTAGCAGCAGCTGGATATGGTCCAAGTTAGGGGCACAGTTGGAATGGAAGCATGAGATCCCTGTGTGTCTAAATTTGGTGGAGACTGAATAGGGAGATGAATTCCAGTATCTGGGTTTTAGATGCAAATAATAAGAAATGGTAAAGAGAGAATAATTTGTCCACTAAAGTGAATTCATATTCTAGCTACTACCAGACAAAAGAGGATGCTAAATTTTAGTGGAGGGTTTGGAGGCAATGTGCAAGAAGTGAATAAATTTGGACAGAAGATCAGTGAGCTGCAGTCTGTCAGTCTCATAAACTGTAGAGACATAATCTCATTAATATCCAGTGTAAACTAAAGAATTTCAGTTCCTTTCTAAACCTGATTGGTTATGACCCAGTACTTATCTTGACTCCCAACCTGAGAAGAATGTCACACAAGTAACCTGCCATAGTGAGCATCCAGAAAAGCAGACTCTTAGTCTTAGTAGGAAGACCACCACCAACAAGGACATATTCAGGGGGAACATTAGTTAAAAACAAACTTTGCAAATCTTTTCTGAGGACCCCCCAAATGCATTACCAACATTAGCAGGTACAGTTAACTCATATTGTCAAGAATAGTAAGCCTTACCATACGTAATACAGGCACCTTGTTTATATTCAAAAACGGCTACAGTGAATGTGGTGGCCCTATGTTAGTAGAGTAAGACATAATTAAATCATCTGAACATTCAAGATGAACACTTGGCAGCAGCACAGCCCAATAATTCTTTGTGACTTTGGGAGGAATGTGCATGATGGACAGAAATTTTTGATTGTTTGAAATTCCACTAAATAAGACATGGCATTATTATTATTCCCATGTTGAAAATATAGAGGAAACCTAGATGCTAGAAAGCCAATTTATCATATAAGCCTGGGAACACCCTGTATTCTTCCACAGACAAAATACCAGCTTTGAAAAATAGCAGAACCAACTCTCATTCCCTCACTTTGATCTTCAATGCCATATAATCTGTTGTGTGACCAGCCTTGACCCAGTAGTGGAACTAAAAGTAACTTAAGAATTATGGAAACATCTAGGCTCAATCATTGGCTGTGGATTGAACACAGGTGAGTAAGGGAAGAAACCCATCGCCTGCCTGTCCAATTGTCAAATGAAACTCATTATCTGCCTCTGGGTTTCTTAAATGCCATTTAATTATATTTGACTCTATTGATGAAAATATCACCCACCCAATCACCAACAAATTCCTCCTGCCAGGACCTCTCAGAAAGAAATCGCTTAAACCTAAACCCTCCTCTACCCTCTAAAAACTACAGTTCAGTCCCTCAAAAGACTCTATGAGAGGATTCAGACATTCAATTCCAAATTGAATTCATGTCTTCTCTATGAGACTCTATGAGAGGATTCAGACATTCAATTCCAAATTGAATTCATGTCTTCTCTAGCTGTCAAAACAAACCATTTGAA
The DNA here is from genome assembly GCA_004023965.1 of Spilogale gracilis. Taxonomy (NCBI): domain Eukaryota; kingdom Metazoa; phylum Chordata; class Mammalia; order Carnivora; family Mephitidae; genus Spilogale; species Spilogale gracilis. Next base: position 54,832 of record PITA01001350.1, read on the forward strand.
ACTTTTTAAATTAAGGTGTATTTGCTCAGGTATTTTGTTAAATCCATCACTCTTGCCGATAATGTATTCACTTAAGAAATATTCTGAACACAATTCTAAGGGAGATCAAATGTGCAGTAGATCAGTAAATATTAATATTTACTAAGTTAAAGGAACACCTAGTAGGCTGAAAAGTCAAGTGAAAGAGACAGAAAAATTGATCCTCTGTTGTCTTCTTGGCAGTCATTACAGATGGAATCCCTGTGTTTGCTTTTCCTGATTCTAGTATTTTTTACTCCCCGTTTTCAAATATATTCTGGATCTCTGGTATGAAGAAGTCTACCCAAGCAAATGAAAAAAAAGTTAAATCTTATCGTTGATGACGTTAAAACCTAAGAATATGACTTTACTATTACGTCATGTTTAGATTTGCTATCAGTCTGGGTAGACATAATCAAGGATAACAATGTTCAAGTCTTAAAATCAGAGATGCTCACAAGGCAAGTGTGGAGAGAGTGTAGAATAAAGGGAAGTGAGATGACCTACGTCTGGAGCATGAGAAGAGACAGCAGGGTGAGAGAAGACCGGGAAGAACAAGAGCAGTTCAATAGGATGATCACTGTCATCTCAGAGCATCACACTAACAGCTGTACTTTCCTCATCTCTAAGCCTTGACCTGTAAGGCAAATACCATAATCCCCATTTTATTAATGAGAAAATAGAGGCTCGGGCAATTTAGGTAAGGACCAAGGTCAAATACTTGTGCCAGAATCATATTTAAACAAGAGCCCATCTCATAATACCAAAGCCCAAATTTGTCTCAGTAAGCCACAGGCAGAGAAGCCCGGAACACCTCAAATGACCATTTATGGAGATTAAAGAGATAATGGAAAGACATTGGAAGTTTCAAACAAAGGAGCGCTAACATAGGATCTATGCTTGTGGAAGATTCCTCTGACAGAAAGGAGTGACTGAAGGGAAGCATGATTACAAAATCTCTTAAGAGCAAGGGTTTATGAGGCACAGGATGAGGTCATGAGAGTATACAAGAAAAGGCAAGGGCAGGTGGAACGTGAGGCATGCAGGGAGAGAGGCAGCATTAGTCCGAAATTATCTCTGCAGATCTGGCTCCCACAGTTTCCACCTGAGATATGTCAGATCCTCCTGCCAGTCCATGCAAGTCTCCGGACTGAGGCAGATTCCTTGAAATCTCCTCCTAATAACAAAAATAGGTGTTATTAGGTGTTTACTGTATGTCACGTCTCTGAGAAGCCTTGTAAATGTATCATCTCACTTAATCCTCATAGCTGGAATAGACATCATTATCAGTCCATTTACAGATAAAAAAAAAACTGAGGCTGCTAGTTAAATTGTTAACAATACCCTAGCCATCTTTCATCCTCAAGTGTGATTTTACTCCCTGTTATAATAGAATCTAAATACCCTTCCCTCCATGCAGATTCAACCTCGTATTTATCAACTCTACGCTATATAGGTAATTTACTAAACACTATGAAGAACACAAAGAGATGTGCAAATCTGTAGAACGTGGCCCTGCCTCCAATAAGCTTACTAGTGTACAGGATGTCGATGGATAGACAATGCTCAGATAGTAACATCAAACACTTTAAGGCAAAGGCCATGTGCTAAATCAGGATCTACCAGTTCAGTCGAAAGGTGTCATCTTCAGCCGGTCTGATGTCACTTGCCGTTTGCTGTCATAATCTGAAAAAGCACTACCTTGGGAGAATGTGTTCATGATGTGACACTGCATATGTTTGCATTTTCCAGAATAAACATCACAGTTCCTTTGACAATTCTTTACATAACTGGCTTAAAGACACATTAGTGCACTTGAGAAATTTAGTGGTTGGCCAGTAAACAAGGTGCCTACCATGTAAAAAATAATAAAAACAAAAAACTAAACAAAAAAAGCATGATCCTTGCTCCCAAGACATTCCCAGTGGCCCTGGGCAGAAAGACAGAAAAAGCAATGGGAGCTGCAAGAAGTGGTCACCGAGGTAACACAGCACCAAGGGTACCCAGAATGAGGAGTGAAGCTTAGGATCACTTTTCACACTACGAGTTTGTCCATGACCCTCTCAGAATGTGAGACAAAAAAGAAAATGCAACATCCAAGGTCACCTTGAGAAGGGCACACTAGCCTAATTTACTTTTCTCTGTCATCTGAGCTCTGGAGATTTAATAGGAGTTGAGCAGGCAGAAATGGCCAGGTCAAGGAGCAGGTGTTCCTGGGGAAAGAAACAGCAGGACCAGAGCAGGAACCAACCCTGCCCCGCCTGCTCGGGGTTCATTTCCAGCTTCCAAGAAGCCAGCCTCCAGAGTGGTGGTTTCTTCAGCTCTCTTTGACTTCTCCACCCTCTGAGGAAACTCACACCCTCCCACACAGGCAATCTGTCCTCAGCGTGGCCCCATGACCTGCAGGTTACAAGTCTCAATCCTTGCATTTCTCATAATTCGTAGCACTATTTTTAATGCCAAAGACTGTAAACAATCCAAATGTTCAGCAGTAAAATGGGTAAATAATGGCCTATCCATACAACTCAATACCATACAATGACAAGAATAGACAAACTCTAACAAGCTGCTACGGCATAGATGGATCTCATAAAACATAATACTGAGCATGTAAAGACAGACCAAAAAGACTCCATACCAAATGATTTCATTAATATAAAATTCCAAAAATAGGCAAATCTAATCTATAATGATAGAAGTCTTTTTTAAATTAACATATAATGTATTATTTGTTTCAGGGGTGCAGGACTGTGATTCATCAGTTTTAAGCACAATTCACAGTGCTCACCATAGCACATACCCTCCCCATGTCCATAATCCAGACACCTCATCCCTCCCACCCACCTCCTCTCCAGCAACCCTCAATTTGTTTCCTGAGATTAAGAATCTCTTACAGTTTGTCTCACCTTCTGGTTTCATCATGTTTCATTTTTCCCTCACTTCCCCTATGATCCTCTGTCTTGTTTCTCAAATTCCTCATATCAGTGAGATCATGTGATATCTTTTCTGATTGACTTATTTCATCTAACATAATAATGTCATTCCTCATATTCTTAAATTGCTTGAAATTTTGCTTCCCTTCCCTTTGGCTGCTCCTTAATTGCTTCTCTATCACGTCAGTGTTGTTTTCAGTATTTCTGTCTGATTCCTTCATTCCTTACTTCCAGATAGCCTCCCAGGTTAACCTCAAAGTCTTACTTCCACTCTTGGCGCTGTATCACAGGCCCTTTCTCAGGCTTCAGACCCATCTAGCCAATGGCCAATTGGCCATCAATAGGTATCTTCCCAAGGAATCTCAAGTGGAACGTGTTTCTCAAATCTCTTCCCCCTCAATTTCCTCTCTCATCAAATTATTATCTGCCAAGTCAAAATGGTAACAGTCTGTAAATCAAATTGGAATCTTCCTTCTTTCTCCTTCCAACCTAACTAAAGTTCTCCTTCATCTGACCCTATCTTTCCATCTCTACAGCTACTACCTCAGATCAGGCCCTCAGCACTGTTCACATGAACAATTCCATCTGTCATTTCGCTGGTCTTCTTGGCTTACTTCCAATCTGTCTTCCTGACTAAAGCCAGAGCGAACATTCTCAATTACATTATTCATCATATCCCCTACTAAAACCTCTTCACTGGTTGTCCATGTTCAGGATGAAGGGAAAGCCCTTAGTTTGGTCAATGGTGGTACCAGTCTATGTCCAGCATAAGCCCACGCCATCTTCACACACAACCCATGCTCCAACCATACCAAACTACTTCCCACTCCCAAGCACACCAAGATCTTTTATGCCACCGTGTTTTCCCACATGCTCTTCCCATATGCCTTTCCCTCTACATGGCAACCATCCCTCTCCCTCTGTCTCTACCTGGTTCATTATCATTTTCCATCAAGAACGTACTGAAGTGGTAACCTCCTCTCTGTGCTGTCCCCTCAACTCTTTGGGCACAATGTACTTTATTGTTGACCTATGTGTCAGTTGTTCCAATGCTTTCCTTAGCCAGCAAATGATATGCATTAATTAATACCTAGCACAATAATACCAGGCACTCAATAAACACTGGCCAAGATCATGACTAAACAAACATGCTATTCTTCATCAACATGGTTTTCAGGCCTTTACTTTCCCTTGCTGTAGCCCACTAAATGTTCTGTAATCTCCTCATGAAAATGTGGTGTCGAGGACCAAACATAGTATCATAGACATAGTCCAACCAGTAGCACTAAAGGACCATTTGGGAGTCAATATTTAGGAACCACAATGCAAGCCTTACATTTAACTAACTGCCCAATAAAATCTCAGGTTTTTGCTTTATTTGGTTTGTATCTTTGGTAATAAACTTATGAAAGCTGCTCTTTTCAATCTCCTGTTTGTTACCTTTTTCTTTAAAGTTGGATACTTTCTCTTTTTTTAATACTTTATTTTATTTTTTTTTCAGTGTTCCAGGATTCATTGTTTGGAGCCTGGTGGTGGGTACTGAGGGCACATATTGCATAAAGTTTGATACTTTCATTCCATTCATTTAGACCCATAATCCTATCTTAGATTCTGAATCTGTCATTCATTCTGGTATTGCTAATTTCAGTTTGAGACATTGGCATATTGGATAAGCATTTATTTTATGTTTTAATCCAAGTTGTTAGAAAAGCAAAAACCAAACCAAAACAAAACCTAGGAACTGAATCTTGAAGGATGTCATTAAATACATGCCTCCAGGCTGACACTAATCCATTAATCTTTCTTCTTGGTGTAAAATTCTGTAATCTCCTAGTTACAGCCCACTCACATGAGGTATCCTGAAAAGCCCTAGAAAAGGGTTTGTCTGAGCACTTCACTTATCTAAATTCTTCAGTTCTATCAAATGGTATTCAAAGCTAGTATAACATCCAGTGTTTGGGGTGAACTCACACACCTTTCTACCTGTTCATCTCTGACGTTGTTTGGCAATTAACACCAAGTTACACTTGGCTACTTGAGAGCCCACATCTTCCCACTTTCTAAAAGTCAGCACATTTTTGCCCTTCTGGAACCCCTCCTCCAAAGGTCACCAACAGTGGGTTTCATGATCATTTCTTCAAGAGCTCTAGCATGGTGGGATGTAGTTCCTCCAGGCTGAAAGCTCAAAATTCATTTAACACAAATAGAGATCCTCTCATTATCTCTTCTGTTCCCTCTTTCCCAGCATTTCCTACCCTTCTCATTTTCAAAACCAATTACCTTTATAGAAAGGAGAGGAGAAAATTCAGAGTTGTGTAGCCGTGCTTTCCTTTTAGTCATCAGATCAGCATTACACCATTTGCCCCTGGCACTGTGACTGCTGCCGGACCACATTGTCCTTGCTCCAGGCAAAGCAGAACAGTCTGTCGAGGGTGTGCCTGGATTAACTAAACATTTTGGTTCAGGCTGCATTGGAGCAGCTTTCTCACTTGGACCTGTTCTATAAACTTTATTTAGAATCGTTGTGTCTTTCTGAAATTCAGCCTTCCTAACACTACATTTTCAATTAACATTCTTTTTTTTATTTTTCTCAGTTGTTGGTTAATTAACCTTCCTTTTGTCTTTTGTATTGTCCTTTTAAAGGAAGGTTCCATCCAATGCTCCTTTCCAGTTCTGTTAGTCCCTATTTCTGTAACTCCAGCATGTTTAATTCATACTTTCTGCTAGCCTAAAATGATAATCTGTCGAACATGCATCAGTCACCTTCCTCCACCCATCTTCCCAGCTGCTACAAATTTCACTTTTTGTTAACTATTAGCACATGCTAGGGATCTGCTCTTACACAAGGTCTGCAGAATTTCCCACCTGGTTCAGGCAGGTTCTTGACCTGAGAATCTAGAGAAAATCATGTTCTGAACATCTTGTTCTAGGTCATTATCCTTCACCAAAACTTAGATTCCCTCCTTGACCCCAAGCCATACTCCCTATCTACAATCTCTCTATAGGTTACCTGCTACCAAATATCATGTACATTTTACCTTGAGATGAAAGGTAGAAGACTCTTGTTCACAGTATAGCAAAAGACATTTTCTCGATTGCCCCCAAGAAAGGGAATGTACACAGTTTCTCTTGTATCTCAGATGTCATCTGGGGCCAACCAGCCTCATGGACAAAAATAAAATAGATAAACTAGGCTCAAGCCTATATTCCTTCTCCACAGGAACCTCCCCATGATAACTACCAAGTCTCAGAACATTTCACAGCAACCCCTGGTTCCAAGTTTTTACTTGTACTGCGTCCAGTTTATGGATAACCTGACCAATCTGTACCATGGTTAACTTTTCTTGATTTTCGCTGAAAACAAGCAAAGTTCCCATAGGATGTTTATGCAAGACAACTGCACCTTTCTTACGTCTAGCTCTAGGATGACACTCTGTCTAGAAGACAGAGTAGAAGAAAGAGAAGGCAGGAGGCCTGGAGCCTGAGGTACTGTGTCTGAGACCTGCCTGGCCTCCAGACCCTCGCTGGGTGATATTACGTCTCCTCATCTTCTCATCATGTGGGCCAGTTAACTTTGCCTATAACTATAATGGATACGTTCCTGAACAACTCTCTATCTCTGTTGCATGTTGTCCACATCCCATGTATAACCCCAGCCTATAACACAATACAATGCATTAGGCCTAAAATTCCAAGCCACGTATGCCTCATATAACACCAGGTCTCCAGAACTGAATTTAAGGGCCGGTCTTCAGTTTCCCACTTACAGATACCTCTTTCAGTCAAGTGCTTTCATAAATGAACGATCACATTTATTACATGTTGTGGTTGTTTGTTTTGCTTTGCTCTTCCTAACTTCCTTCTCAGAAAGTGATTTTAACTTCAATCTTGAAGGTATCATGTGGTTGCCTCCATTTACCACCCACAAGGGTTTGAACTAAATGTTCCTTAGGTCCTTTCCAGCAGTAAAATTTATGGCTCTATGTAAGAACCAGTTTCACTATCTGCCAGAGATTACACATAAATGTTTTTCTTTTATCTTAGCTTATGTCAAGTGGGACATCCTCTAAATCTAAAAGCAAAACCATTTTATTTAGAATCTTTTTAGAACAAAGGGGGGGGAAGTACCTAAATATGTTTTCTTTTTCTCTAAGAATGGAAAAATGACAGCATCTGTGCCCTTAAATATATCATTTTTACTGCTGGAGAAATTCTTTCACATTGTTAATTTCCTACAAAAATAAGATTGTAATAAGCATTCAGAGCAACAGACGTGATGGTGAACATTAAGAGTGAAACAATAACCTCTCGGGTGACTCAAGATCTCATTTCGTTCATCTTCCCCTAAACCTCTTATCTTTGATGGGGCATGAATCCCACTGATAAAATAATTCAGTAACACAACACCTGACTGAAGGAAGGAAATTTGGAAATACCTTGTTTCACACCCAGAACAATCTTGCGACTGCAGAACAGAGCAGCACTATGCATGGTCTTTCAAGCGCATGGCTTTTAAGTCTAAGGGAGAAGGAAAAAACAGAGGTAGTGTGCGTCTCTCCCTCGTTTCTAGCTGTCACCAAGGCAGAGGCTGCTGAGCCCTTGAGGCTGATGCTGGCTGACAACAGCAGCATATTGCTTGCTGAACTGTGATGATACAATTCGGGGAGAACCTCTGTAGCCCTCATTATCTGCTACTGTACTCACTCGATGAAGCCCCTGCTCCTTCAGAAGGAGGGGAAATTATTAAATATAATTTGACTAATTATGGCTTGGTATAAAAGTTCATGGGTGCAGAACTGGTGCCCCAAAGGAAGAACAACATGAGGTAAAGATTGGAGAGCTTTCATGGTGGTGCTTGAAGATAATTATAGGTATAGAAACCAGAGAGAGAAAAAATTCAGCCAAGCCCAAACTGTTTTCATAATGCAGCATAGCTCCCTCTTAACGTGAAACATTAACTGGTTTTCCCAGAGGGGGAGAAATTCTTCGTGTTGGTGTCCTGGACTGAGAGACTCCAACTTAGGGCACCAGGCACCAAGTGGGAATTCAGAAACCTCAAGTGCCGGTTACAATTTTCCATCTCTTTGCCAAAGTGGCCGGGAGGCAGCATAACTTACCATGTATGTTGCCTTTTATAAAGACGATGTTACCCTGTGAACTGATTCATGGTATAACAATATAGAACCAAAAGTTGGTATTGTGCACAATGGTCCTAACTCGTCAACGTGCACTGGAACATTTAATGTGCAATCAGATAATATCAAAGTATTTAGTCCTCCTCTCTAGAATATGATGACCCAGAATAATTACATTCATAAGCACTCTGAAGTAGTCACTTTAATTCTACAAAAAAGATTCTGAGTACATTTTAGAGGGTCTTGTTAATGGGTTGGGAGTGGGCAATAAAACTCCTTAAAAGCATTTGTCATTCTCTGGCAGTAACAGACTCTAGATTTCTTTGCCATCAGAGCCATCTCTCTGATTTTCTTGGATTTAGAAGAATAGCCCTGGTTACGGGTAGCTATTACCTGGATGCATCATCCTGAGAGCTACATCCAAAAATAGCCCTGGAACAGCTGTTCAAATCTGTGGCAACCTAACAGAAAAATCAGATTCCAGAAAGAAGAGTATATATATATAGGAATGTTTCCTAAAATGGAAGGCACGTATGCACAATAGCCTTAACTATGGTAGAAGATGGTTTTCAGTAGTAAATGGATGTAAGACAAGGACCTGAATACCAGTGAATCACAGAATGAGAAAGTTATTCTCTTTTCAATTCATCAACCCATTTGACTTAACAAAGGACAGAGTCTTAGTGCTTCTCTTTCTTTCATACTTCTTAAAAACTCACTAATTTCCCATTTTATCAAAAAGATAGCTGCCATCAGGTATCCCCTTGTAATTTAATAATACTAGTCTGTCTTCATTGTATGTACTTTCACCATGACTTTCTGCCTATGACAGCTATGATTATTTTTGTTTGTGATAGTAATACAAATTTTCTCCTTAAAATAAATATATTTGTTTTTCTAGAATAGAGTTCCATCTGGGGGGAAATAACTGTTCTGTGGAAAATAGCACAGGGTTTGGCAAAGACAGTGAAAGTAGGGACACTAAGTGAAGTCTGGTAAACATGACAATGCCTGCTGGCCTCTACTAGACGCCCGTATCTTCCCTGCCCCCTACCACTGTGACAAGCAAAAATGTCTCCAGACATTTCCAAATGTCACCAGCAAAAATTGGGAGTCGGGGCACTGCAGAATAACTTGGGTCTGGAAATCACTGATTTAGAGCAATATGATCTCTGAGTAATTGTTTTAGAAGACAGATAGGGAACGGTGTCAGGCTTTGTGAAAGTGACAATGTGAAGAAGTCTAGGGGTGAAAGTCCATCAAAACAGTGGTACTTTAAATCAAAGAATGTTGGGTGGATGCATTTTAATAGAGACCTAGATTCCCTCTGAGGGTTTCTCCTATCCACCGGTTCATTCAAATATATTAACATCAGCCATTCCATTTCTAATAAAGGATTGCAGATATGAATCCCAGAAACAAGGCTGCTGATGGTCTTTGCCTTTGTAATTCATTTCTCCATTCAACCAGACAGTAGGAAGTTTTGTGAACCTTCAGGGAAAAAAACACAAGCCCAAGCCTGCCAATCTGGCATGCCTCAGTAGGCTGGACTGGCCTGGTTTTTTTATGAGATGTTTGGCAGTCTGAGTATTTAATTTCATTCTTTTATTTTATGTTTTGGGTGTACACACCCAGAGGCCTTTGGACAATTGCCTCTTTTTTAATAAAGCTAATATATGCCCATAGGAAATTTACCTATATCTAAACTGACATAACAAACCTGATACTTCAGAGGGGTCAGGCATGAGAGATTCCAGCAATTTCTATAAACAGAGGAAGCTGGCATGAATTTGGACTGCCTGGAGTTATTACTCAGACACTGGCAGTCTTCCAGGCTGTTCATAATTTTAAATAAATTCTTATCCTGGTGATGTATACTTATTGATCAAGTTTTCAGAAAGTCATCACCATGTACTCTTTGACTACATATTGATCTGAAATCTCTACAGTTCCTAAGAGACGTCTGGCATCACATTAGCAACTATCTATACCGCAATCATCCTTCTATTTGAATAAGCCTGTGGAAGCAACTCATTCTGTTCTACTTATTGTGGAATGATACCTAGACAGCAGCTGGAAAACAGGATTCTTAGGTTCTGTATCTCAATTTGTCACTAATTATCTTTGGTTATTTCATTTCTGAGATTCTCAGTTTCTCCTTATTAATAAAAAGAAATGGTAGGGGCATCTGGGTGGCTCAGTCGTCAAGTGTCTGCCTTCGGCTCAGGTCATGATCACAGGGTCCCGGGTTCAAGTCCACACTGGGCTTCCTACTTGGCAGGAAGCCTGCTTCTCCCTCTTGCACTCCCCCGACTTGTATTCCCTCTCTCACTGTGTTTCTCTCTGTCAAATAAATAAATAAAATCTTAGAAAAGAAAAGAAAAGAGAAGAGAAGAGAAGAGAAGAGAAGAGAAGAGAAGAAAAAAAAGAAAAGAAAAGAAAAGAAGAGAAAAGAAAAGAAAAGAAAAGAAAAGAAAAGAAAAGAAAAGAAAAGAAAAAAAAGTGTAGGGGTGCCTGGGTGGCTCAGTCATTAAGCATCTGCCTTTGGCTCAGGTCATGATCCCGGAGTCCTGGGATTGAGCCCCACATTGGGTTGCCTACTTGGCGGGAAGCCTGCTTCTTCCTCTCTCACTCCCCCTGCTTGTATTCCTTCTCTTGCTGTGCTTCTCTCTGTCAAATAAGTAAATAAAATCTTTAAAAAAAAAAGAAAGAAAGAAAGAAAGAAATGGTATTACATATGGATAAGGAACTCTTGGGTTTTTCATTTCAAATTCCTGTTCAAAAACATGTTACCTCAGTTAAGGACGCTGCCGAATCTCAGTTGGGACTCTTACCACCCAAATCCTCAGAACATGTTGGCTGGCCAGCAGCTAGTTTTACAAGGGTCTGAGAGACAAAGAACATGTGCTATGGTCACATGCCTGCTAATCACAGGTCCTCTGCCTTTCCAACAACAAGCTACATTACATTTGACCACTGTTCCAACCCCAGCTGCTCAAATCTCATTATCCTCTCATTTCCTCCACCCTCAAAATCTATCATTGTTTACATTCTCCTTAACTTCAGCTCTTTATATTCTGTAGGTAGAATATTACCCCACCCCAAAGATGTCCATGCCCTAAGTCCTAGAACCTAGGATATGTTACATTACATGGTAAAATGACAAAATGAAATGAAAATTGCAAATCAGCTGACCTTAATATAAAGGCATTATGTAGGTTATGTAGGTGAGACCAATGTAACTACAAGGGTCTTTTAAATGCAGAAGAGTTAGGTGGAAGACTTTGTGTAAATGATATAATGTAGGAAAGAATTGATCAGCCATTGTCTTTAAAATGGAAGGAGACTACAAGTCTAGAAAGCTAGAAAAGGGGAAAAAAAAAAAAGATTTTCCCCTAGAGCCTCTGCAAAGGAGCCTCTGCCAACACCTTGACTGTAGCCCAATGAGACCCAGATTACTCTTCCAACCTACGGGTCTAGAAGATAATAAATTTACATTGTTTTAAGCCACTACATTTGTGGTAATTTGGTATAGTAGCTCTAGGAAATGATATAGAGATGTTACTCCCCAAAAGGGCAAGTAATCACATAGACCATAAAGAATGATTTGTGAAAGCTCAATGATTCTCTAGTAGCTACAGATGTTAAGAAAATATGGATGGGAATGACAGCAGCAACAACTCTTCCAGGACCTGGAGTCTACTCTATCCTAAGATGTTTCCACCTAGTGGATCTACTTTCTCTTCATGCTCCGTTTTAGCTTAAGTCCAAGTCCCTCTGCTCCCCAAACCCCCAGCCTCAACCATTCCCACCCTCTGATCCAAGAAAAGAGAAATATATTTCTAGAACATTCTGTAGTACTTAGTAGGCATTTAACATTTTTTTTTTACTGTCAACTCTCCCATTTGTGATGTTTCCCCATATATTCCTATCTCCTATATCTTTCTACCATTAGTAACAAAGTTCTATAATAATATGTTAGGGAATCTTTGGAAGTCATGGAATACCAACAGTCCTGGGTAGTCTAACAATTTTATTTAGTCAGTCACTTAGTAAACCTTGAATGTATACATGATGCTGAGTGGAAGTAGGGATGAATAAGACAGCGTCCCCCTTCATAGAGTTTATAACCTAATACGGCACTGAAGAGAAGAAACGTTCATTCATTCTACAAATGCTTACTCAACTCATAGCTTATATCAAGACATACACCTAACTACAATGCAAGACAGAAGCAAGAGTTCTCCATAAGAGAATCACAAACAAAAGTGACAGTGAAAAAAAGCTCAGGAAGTGACAACTACAGGAACATAACACCTCTCAAAAACCCAGCTAACTGGTATTCAAAACACACCCAAGGGCTAGAAAGTGAGACAGAAACAAACAAACAAAAAAGAAATCTCAAGATGGAAAGATATGTGACGAATTCTGAACACTGGAACTCAAGTATTTTGCATTTAGGAGGGCCTCGTGTACCTTCATTCAGTGCCTATTATCACATATTTTATGATCTAAAATGTAGGCTTATCTTTTATCCTGGCCCACAGGTGTTTAAAAAATGCAAGTTAGGAAACAGAAACCACTGAAGAGAGTCACACCAATAGCAAATGAAGCAATATGACTGTGCGGCAGTGGGAAAAGGAACAGAGAGATAGTCTTGCTGCCTGTGCCAACCAATAAACCCTAAGACCATCCTCACCACACACACCAGACACTGACTCAGTTTCCAATGATTCTGAATCTCCCAACAAGTGTTCAAATTATGTTCTGCATATTTTATTCAGGAAAGCAAGGATGCATGCAATCATTCTTACACAAACTTCATCAGAGACCGTTACAATCTTTTAAATTCTGGTGCTTTCTGGAGGATGATGTTTCACTCTTCCATGCACTAAGTACCCATGGATCACAGACCATTAAGGAGCAATGGCAGTGGATCCATACAAATGGAAAAAAAAGATTTGTTCCAGGACTAAATATACTGAAAATGTCACTGTGTTAGAAGTGAAGCCACGAGGACATGCAGAAAATCAGTGCCTGTTATCGGAAAAATCACAGTGGAGAGAAAAAATATTTAAGCAATCCCTGGGTTGGGAGCTCATTTACAAATGTCATGTCTAAAATATGACTCTGTTGTTAAAAAAAAAAAAAGCTATTTAGGTTCATCACTAATGCCTGACATTTCAGGATGGATCTTGCTCCATTTTTACCAACCACACTCAAGGTAGCTCTGTCTTTCATAATTTCCTGTATGATTAGAATGCTGAACTTCCCTGATAAAGTTCCTGGGTGATGCTCTAGAGAGTCATTTTCTAGCAAGTCAGTTAACAGAAGGCTGTCTTCAGCTCTTTGCCTTTATATAAATCTAAGTCATTGTACCAGCCTACCTTTTATGAGGAATAAATAAAGTCATAAATAGTATCAGTGCATTCTGGAAAGGTAAGTTGCTATGAAACCCCATAATGGGGGCATCTACCTCTCTGTGCTTCAAAACAGTTTAGGAATCTGCATTTCTGTTGGTGGTCTGGCTTCTACCAGAGACTGCACAAATCTCAGCATGCACAAATGAACTTCCCACGTCTTCTGCCTGTGCTGGAGAAATGAACAAACATCAACAGACAGGTCCAGAATGTGTTTCTAGGATCACTAATCCTCTCTATCCCCATACACAAAGATAACATGGGCAAGCAAATGATAAATCACTAAATTCTACCTCTGAAACTAATAATACAGAGTAGGTTCACTAAAATGAATTTAAATTAAAAAAAATTTAGGGGCACCTGGGTGGCTCAGTTGGTTGGGCGACTGCCTTCGGCTCAGGTCATGATCCTGGACACTTGGGATCGAGCCCCACATCGGGCTCCCTGCTCGGCAGGGGGCCTGCTTTCCCTCTCTCGCTCCCCCTGCTTGTGTTTCCTCTCTCACTGTGTTTCTCTCTGTCAAATAAATAAATTAAATCTTTAAAAATAAGTAAATAAATAAATACATAAAATTTAAATGAGCAAAATCTGTAATCATCATTTTTCTTCACCATTGCCCATATCTTGATTAAGAACTAGTAAGCAGGGGGCCTGTGTGGGTCAGTTGTTGGGCATCCACCTTTGGCTCAGGTCATGATCCTGGATCTCAGGATCCCAGGACTGAGTCCCCTCTCTAACTCCCCATTCAGCGGGAAGCTTGCTTCTCCCTCTCCCACTCCCCCTGCTTATGTTCTCTCTCTCGCTGTATGTGTCTTTCTCTCTCTGCCAGATAAATAAAATCTTAAAAAAAAAATAAAGAACTAATAAGCAATAACAATAGCTAATATGTATAGACCCCTTACCCTACTCCAGGCATTTTATAAGGGATATCTCATTTAATTTTCACAAAATCTCTATTTTGTAAATATTATTATACCCATTTCACAGATGAAGAAACCATGGCATGGAGGGCTTAAGTAACTTGCTTAGGGCTACATGGGTAGAAACTGAGGGGATCATGCACCAAAATGCCAGAGACCTCCCTCTTCACCACTATAGTATTAGTGAATGTCAACATTTTGGAAGCTGGACAACAGCATGAGTTATAATTTATAAACATAGGTAACTAGCAACGGTTTGAACATTTGTCTCTGTCTTTGCTGCAATATTTACATAGTCTAAGAGAATTTACATGCTCTAAAGTGATTCATCTTTCAAAAGAAGACAATTTGCTGAAAGAAGGGAATGGGTGCTGAAAAAAAAAGTATGATCGGAAAAACATGCTAACTAATCATTCTCAAGCTCTTTCTGCTCTCAACACTGACCTAGCTTTTTTTTTTTTAAGAGGGAGCTTTTCCCATTTTTTAAAAATTGTGTCTACCTCATTGTTTACTTGTAAATTTCACCCAAGGCACTGTGTCACCTCAGTTAATAACTATTAAGGGTGTATGCCATGCCACATGCCCAAGGCAACCAACTGAAAGACTTGTTGGAAAGAGCATGAACTGGTCATTTTTCTTGTCCAAAAAATATACTGCTTGAGTCCCAATTAATTGGAAAGGCATTATTTTTAGAAGTAAACTTAGTGGAAATAGCACTAGCCCTAGGAATCAGAAACCAAAAATTCTGGCTAGCATTTTATCACTGACTAGCCATCTCTCCTTGGAAAAAGTGCACCATCATCTCTTGTAGACTCAGTTTCTCCCTCCACAAAATGGGAATGTTAACAATGCCCTCACCATCTCCCACATTTTTCTTTTAAGATTTTATTTATTTTTTAGACAAAGAGAAAGAGAGAGAGTACAAGCAGGGGAAGCGGCAAGAAGAGAGAGAAGCAGGTTCCCAATAAGCAGAGAGCCTGACATGGGGTTCCATCCCAGAACCCTGGGATCATGACCTGAGCTAAAAGCAGACACTTAACTGAATAAGCCACTCAGGCGTCCCCCTCCCACATTTGTTATAAGAATCAAATCAATGTAATATTATACATGCTTATAAAACCCAATATAATGTAAGGTGGTATGATGATGATGGTATACTAAAAAAGGTGTGAGAGGCAAAAATGGAATGCAAAAGTGCCGAAGGATTCATAAGTAATTCCAATGAGTCTTTCCCAGGAAACTGAAATAAGTACTTTCATGATTGCCCTGAACTATTAGTCTATGGTGTTATATCTACTACCCTATCTTTCACACATTGAGAAAGAGTCTTCAAGTTCTTCTACAAGAACTTCTCTTGCTTAAATGTGCAGAGTTCCTCTAATTATTCCACATGGGATGTAATTTCTGAGAGTATTATCTTCTTTGTCTTTCCATTGAGTGTAGTCATTCTCACACTTAGAGTGAATACAACACTCCAGACATGGTCAGATTATCATCCATCTTGCTGCCAGCTTTGATCTAGATTACATACTTGCATGAAATGCAAACTTTCATTGTCTTTTGTTGGGGAGGAAAGACTGTCTCGGGTGTTTTAATCATGTGTGTTTACCCAAAAATATTTGCAAAACTGTTTTTGTTTTAAACTCTAAAACCTTTTATCCTCTTGAAATTAACCTTGCTAAGTTCTACCTATCTTTCCAATCTGATTAGATCACTTTGAACGATGATTCTCATCCATCATACTATCTCTCTCAGGTTCTGTCATCCACAGATTTGATAAGCAAAACTTCTATGTCTTAATATAAGTCACAGATTAAAAAAAAACATACAATACAGGTTTTAAATAAAATTTAAACAGATTTAAAACTCTGTTAGAAAGAATCTAAATACTGCTTTCCAGGTGAATGAGTCACTCATTAGACAAAATTCTGTGGGAATAGAACTCAACTAGTCATGAATTCCCTTACTAACACTCATGGTGTATTTCTGGAACTATGCTGAACATCCACATGTCTGACAGGTTTGCCCATTTTCATAACACAGACATCATTTTCCCATGTTCATCATTTGGATCCTCTTTATTGCTCCATGGTTTTAAACTAATTACCTCAAACAAAAGTCCACTATTACCTGTGCTAGGTTTTTTAGTAGCCTGGGATAATATCATTCATCAAAAATCGAGGTTTTATTTTTGAACAGTGAAAGATTATCAAATTATTTTCTTCTACCACAGGTTGCAACTACCTATTAAATATTTTTGCTTTAGTTCCCCCAGTCTAAACACATTTTCCTTGAGAAAGAAAAGAAAATCTAAATAGAATTTGAACAGTCTCTCCCTCTTGCCTTTCATCTGTTTGTATCACATAATCTGTAACAAGCAGGAAATTCTTGATTATTTCTTTTTTGTTATCATAACTCCCAAAGAATCTCTTTGTTGTCTTTCACAACCTTAGCAGTTTCTTTCCCCTTTGATTTGTGCTTCTTTGTCATATTTGTCTCTTCTCTCCATTAAATGGTCTCTGTTAAAGTTTATGTTCTCAGAACAGCTCATACACCTATACCTTCCATACTTGGGAATTCCAACTTTCCTCTCTAGGGCCCATCCCTCTGGAACTATCTTCCCTTTTGGAGTCATCTTTCTCTTATAAAACAATTACCTGGTTAATATCACATCCAGGGTTTTTTTGCCTCAGTGAAGAATAGTATCATAGAATCACAGAATTCAGAAAAACTTTTTTAAAAGTAGTTTAAAAGGAACTTCAAATGTTACTATAACTTAATACTGACTATAAATCTATCTACTGGCTTTTAATTTGGATGGACAATAGGAGCACCTGGCTGGCTCAGTCAGAGAGCATGTGACTCTTGGTCTCAGGGTCATGAGTTCAAGCCCTGTGTTGGGTGTGAAGATTACTAACAAAGTAAGTAATTTTTTTTTAAGAAGAAGGAGCATAAAAGGAACATAAGTTTATGAACATATTAATGTAGAAAGTATCAAAACTCACCTTTTGGGGCACCTGGGTGGCTCAGTTGGGTAAACCACTGTCTTCATCTCAGGTCATGATCCTGGAGTCCCAGGATCGATTCCCACATGGGGCTCCCAGCTCTGTGAGGAGTCTGCTTCTCCCTCTGACTTTCTCCCCTCTCATGCTCTCTCTCACTTACCCTCTCTCTCTAAAATAAATAAATAAAATCTTTAAAAAAAAAAAAACCTCACCTTTCATACCAAATAAATAACCTCAACATCCATAAAGAAGTCATCAAATTAAAACCACATTCACAGTGAGATAGTACTATCGTTGTCCTTCACACAGGGCTACAGTGTGTAGGGATTACAATGGTAAATAAGACAAGAAAGATTCCTTTCCTCATGGAGTTTATATTCTAGTGAAAAGATATGCAGTAATAAGCAAAGAAATAAACCATCAAACTTAAACAGATTGAGAGAAAGGATGGTGTTCTTTTAGATAAGCTAGTCGGAAAAGTCCCTCTGATGAAGTGGTATTTGGATTAGAGTCTGAAGGATGAGAATTACCCGGTTATATTACAATCTGGGGACAGAGCAATTCAGGGAAATGAGGGTGAAGGGCAACATCCCAAAAATCAAAAGGAACAAGAGCCATCAGTCACAGCAAATCTGTTTAGAGACTAAAGTAAAAGTTCAGCAGTCCAAAACACTAGAGAGATCTGTGACATGCCTAGAGCGGTGCCAGACAAGGTGATAAAAAATAAAAGCATGGTGAAAGAAACATTTGAGAATAAGATCACATAAAGTGATTCATATATGCTGTACCCTTGACCCATTCATATACATCAACTGTGATACCTAGAGTACTAGTAAATATGTTGATCACATATAACTCTATAACTTCAAATGTATCTTTGATAATTACATGTTTAATACTTGTTTTGCTTGATCATGTCCCATTGGATCAACTCAAACACATTTTCTCTGTTGTTGGTCCACAGTTACTGAGCACTGCTGAGTGTCAGGCAAAAATATTAAAACACCAAGTATCCAAAATCTCCCTCTGTCCCTCCTTCTCAAGAGAACTCTCTGCTTGTGATGCCCAAGTCCTAGGCATTTGCTGAAATGATCAAGGAAATGAATAGAGAAGGGAGCTGGAGGAAGTCCAGAAAGATAAAATTGATTTCTACAAAATAGGCCACAGAATTATCCTCAAAAGTAAAGTAAAAAAATCTAAGAGGCTCCAGGAAACAGTGGGAAAGATGGGACATCAGAAAATGAGGACAAGAGCAAAGCTAGGTGGGATTTTATAAGAGAAAAGAGAGATGGGGGTAGCAGCTGCCATAATAAGTAATATGGAAGGGGACAAAAAATCTAAAATTTATTTTTAGAAAATTTTACTGTATGTGTATGATATTTCTTCCTACTTCTCAAGAGACCTTCAGGATAAGCCTGAAGGCTTACTTTTCAAGGTTTTATAGGATTGAGAATGATAGCCCACTTGTATTCAGATCTTACATGCATACTAGATGTTCTACAGATTCATGCATCACGACCTCAGTTGGGCCCCAACCAGCTGTTGCTTGAAATATTTGACTTCACTCCCAACTGATTCTCTTTTCTATCTTGCAGAATGAGTTTTTCAAGCCTCTTCATTTTTTACCCCCTTGTTTTCAACCCTACTAATTCTTAGTCAAGTATCTTGGCCACTAATTCGCTGAAATAATAGATAATACCAGAATCCCTCGCCTTGCAGCTCCCCCTCCTCAAAACGTTCCTATTCCTCCATCCACCATCCCCTCCTTCCTGTTGGCCTTAGAGAATGTACTGGGCCTACTCCTTCCCTAGCTAACCAGGTACTCTGTGTCACAGTCCTAGCCCTTCCTAGCTCACCCAGGATCAGGTGTATCAATCAATCCATTTTTCTTTTCCACACTGTCTCTGTGGTGCCTCTTTTCCTGTTCTCAACCTGCTTCTTCACAAATTAGAAGTAATTCCTTAGGCCAATGGTTCCATTTCTGGAAACATATCTTAGAGCAACTTTCACAAAATATACAGGCCCACAGTCTAGATAGACACAAGCTCACACAATACACAGGCCCATATATTTTCTTTGCAGGACTTTCTCTCCCAAAATATTCCCAAAGACCCAGGGGGTGTCACTAAGGGATTTTCATTTACCTCATTTTATATTTGATGATATTTGAATTTTTACATTCAGGATGTATTACTTTTTTAAGAAAAACAGTAAAGATTTCTAAATGTCAACAATTCTTTACCTCTATCTGATTAGCATCCAATGCTATGGATTCTACTTTTGAAATGATGTTCACATTTAGCCATTCCCTACTGCTGTCCTCACTCCTGCCTATGCTCAGGACTTCCCAGATATTAACGAAGCAGCCCCAGAAACTGGCTGGTTGATGAAACTTCTCCACTCTATTTCAGCACTTCGT
Organism: Spilogale gracilis; assembly: GCA_004023965.1. Lineage (NCBI taxonomy): Eukaryota > Metazoa > Chordata > Mammalia > Carnivora > Mephitidae > Spilogale > Spilogale gracilis. The sequence continues at coordinate 74,682 of PITA01001350.1, forward strand.
AACTCTTCCACAAAACTATGTCTTCTAAGCTCTGTTAGATTATGTCATGAGTAGGGTCAGGTATTTTCAGTGGCTTCCCATTACCTCCCAACTAAATTAGGAACTTCTTACAAGTTATTTAAAATCTTGAGTACCGGGGCGCCTGGGTGGCTCAGTTGGTTGGGCAACTGCCTTCGGCTCAGGTCATGGTCCCGGAGACCTGGGATCGAGTCCCACATCGGGCTCCCTGCTCGGCGGGAAGCCTGCTTCTCCCTCTCTCACTCCCCCTGCTTGTGTTCCCTCTCTGGCTGTGTTTCTCTCTGTCAAATAAATAAAATCTTAAAAAAAAAAAAAAATCTTGAGTACCTAATTTAAACAGCTTTTTTCCTGCCTTTTCATCTTCATTCATCTTCTTCTTTAAAACTTCACTGTAGCCAAACCAGACCTCACATTAGAAGATGAGTTTCTAGCACTTATATACTTTGTTAATGCTTATTCTTAGAGCTGGAAGTCCCTTCATCCTCCATGTCTTACTAAATTCAAACCCTACTCATCCAAATCACACCCATCACATTATGAAGGTTCACTTATGCCACTCATTAGAATTAGCCATTTCTTCTTTGTACTCAATGGTACCCTCCATCACCAATGCTGGACTTACCACACTTTGTAACACAGTTATATATAAAGATTTATGGTCCTCAAGATAATGAATTTATCAAATCCAGAGACTAATTTTATTCACGTTTACATTCTTTCTACATATATAATATGTGGCATATCCTAACTGTTGGGTAAATGTTTAAGTTTGATAGAATTCATATCAGTATTGAAGTTAGTATCCAATATGAACTTAGCACTATTTTCTATTTTGATTATTTTAGCTTTCAAGCTTTACCCAAAGGATTACAATTAAAAGGCTTAGGCATATTTTTGAGCTTTGTTTTTAACTTGGGGGGAAATGGAGCATAACACATTTTTTTTTTTCTTAAATTTGGTTCTTAAAAGCTACACACTTAATATTAACAGTAAGGTTGCCTTTTGTTGAGTATCTACTATTTGCCAAGCACTGATTTAGCATTATGCATTCATTATATCATTTAATCTCCTAAAGAAACCTGTATAACGTAGCAAATATTATTTTATACCCATTTCACATATACCGAAACTGAGTCTCGGGACAGTAATTAGTCCCAGACCATAAAGAGCAGAGAGTTATGTGGATATGCCAGGTTTCAAAGCCAAATTTGTCTGATACTTGAGCTCATATTCTCTCAACTTGGCCCCACTACGTCCTTCTTCACTAACTGCTTTAGGGGAGAACTGTGATGATGAGACAAGGACTCTAAACTGGTGTGGTCTGACACTAGAGGCTATGCCCCATAATGTTCCAAGAAAAATACTGCATATTAATTAGAAATAAGGAATAAAGGCAAGGGGAGAATTTGGACAGCCATTATGTAACCAGGCATTTGCTAGTACAAGAAACCCCTTGAAACTTGCAAATTTATGGTTTGGAATACTTGATGTGATGAAATCTGTCCCTCCTATTAAATGCTCCTTTGTTTAAGCCCCAACATCCTCCCTTGTCCCTTACTTTGATAAACCTCAAAACTGCCCTAAAAATGGCACTGGAGCCTATATTCACTTTGGTGATTTTTGTCCTGATATTAAAGTGCATGTTCAAATGAGGGACTGGGAAAACAGATGTAGAATTAGTGTGATTATCTCATGAATCTCAAAGTGGCAACTAGCTTCCTACTGTTTTTCTATCTTTGCTTGAAAATGTTTCTGCACCATATAGAAGCTGTCTTCAAAATAACACTTTTGAGCTAATAAATAAGGAAGAAATATTTTGAAAAAAACATTTATGAAACATTTGGAAATACCTGCCCTGTGTCAATTGAGCTTTCGTTTCTAGATAGGTTATTTTGTCGCTTGTAAACCAGGAAGAGTTTATGTTTTATTTCACATAACTTAAGCCTAACTTCTTGCTCCATATCCAAATCTACAGCAATTCCTTTTTTTTTCCCACCTTCTTTAAGTTTCTCCTCAGAACTCCTTTTCCCCTTCCCCTTAAATGTCTTTTTTTTTTTTTTTAAGATTTTATTTATTTGACAGAGAGAAGCACAGCCAGAGAGGGAACACAAGCAGGGGGCGTGAGAGAGGGAGAAGCAGGCTTCCCACCGAGCAGGGAGCCCGATGTGGGACTCGGGATCATGACCTGAGCCAAAGGCAGTCGCTCAACCAACTGAGCCACCCAGGCGCCCCTTAAATGTCTTTTCCATAACTAAGTGGTAGTGGGGGAGGGCCCAAAGATTCAAGAACAACAAAATGCCTCCAAACACCACACCAGATGCCAAATATGTCTACCCAAGGACAATTACTCAACTTCTTATTTATTTTCTGCCTTTATGGTCATCTATATCTCATTAGATCATAAGCCCACAGGGAGAATTTATGTTTTTAGGATCTATTCAGCAAGTAGTACATTACAAATGCTGAAAAGATGCTTATCTGTAGAAATATGCAATGATGTAAAGTTGTACTAGTCATGGAGGAAAAAAACTGACCTATTTCGTATTAAAATTATCTGCCGTTTCATGTCTAAAAATGATAGAAGTGCTTTATTCAAAATATCAACCTCCAGAAAACCTCCCAGGATAAGAGGAGGAGCCTTGGCCGGGAGTCAGAAAACCAGGCTGCAGTCCTAATTCTTCCCCCAACTCATCCCATGAAATTGGACCAGTTACTTTACCCATTTGCAGGAACCCATGAAACAGGCACACTAACCCCTTCCTACATCCTTGCAGGGATTTCTATGCATCAAACGAAATGAATGCTGTAAAAGTTCATTCAATAGTTTAAGCCAATAATTGATTGTCATGGCTGTTGTTATTGTTATGAGATTTGCTTTTTGGTGATTTCTAGTTCACCACAGGGAAATGACACATGCATTTCCCTCTACTCTCTAAAATCACACCAAAGAATAATAAATGTTTAACAGACACAAATCCACAATTCACAAAGTCAAAGAAACAGCAGGGAAGGAGAAATATCCAGGAAGTATTTGGAAGATGTAAAGCTAGTCAAGGAAGCAGAGTAAGGAGAAAGCTGAGTGCCAGGTGCCTAAGGACAAAATCAATTCATACCCCCAAACTAGGAAAGGTTTGAGAACTTCAGGCATCCATTATCTCATGGGGTGAGGGTGGAGGGGTGGTGTGGAAGGGAAGGAGGGGCTCGACTCTGGGCATTAAGAGGAAGTCTGAGAAGCAGGAGCAGTTATGCCTTTCTTCCACATATAGAGAAACCCTTGTCTCACAGTAACCAGCACAGGATAGAGAAAGAAGGAAACAGTAGACAGAAATCAAGAGTTACTCATAGAAAAAAATAAAAAAAAATAAATAAATAAATAAATAAAAAATAAAAAAAAAATAAATAAAAAAATAAATAAAAAAGAGTTACTCATAGACCTAAATACTGAACCCCAAAGTGCCCCTTCTACTGCACACCTGAAATTCCTGACTATCTGACACAGACCATGAAGACAAACAGCAGGCAGGCCCTACCTATGCTCTCCTCAGTGATTCAGAAATATGGCAGTAAATACCAGGACAATAGCTAAAAATGTTAAAAGGGATTGCCCAATGGGGCTGGGAACTCCTTTATATACTATATATCACTTATATTTGTTACTTTGAAAAAAAATAATTTTTTAAAAATTTACTTTTCAAAGAAACCAGAGTATAGATTCACAAGAGTTCATATATTCTCCCACTTTTGATTTTATTAGCTAAATCAGATTAATTCAACAGATAAGGAATATAATAAAATTTACACAGAATGGCATAGACAATTTAGAATTTTTAGGCTGAAGCAGCCCAGCCAGGGAAGAATCATTCATGCTTGACGGTGTTCACTTGATAGTGTATTGCCTGTGGAAAGGGGGGTGTCTTAGAAATGGGGTGTCATTCTGGAGTCCATCCACTGGTATTTCCTCAGTGGCCCTGGTGCCAGCTGCCTGGCTGAGCTTGTTTGCCGGCAGAGAATATGACCTAACAACTTTTCTCCCTTCCTATGGCCTCTCCTTCTGATTCATTGCTACCTGAGCACTACTTTCAAAGTGAGTCTGATCAAGTCCTCCTTCTCTAAATCTTTTCATGGCCCCACACAGACTTTAGAATGAAACCCAGTCCCTACTATCCAATCCAGCCTTGTCTCCCGAGGCTGCTTACCCACTGTGTCCACTACACAGAGAACCGCTCACTCTCCCCTAATCTATGTGCTTCCATGCTTCCCAATCTCCCTATCTCTTCCTCCTCTCCGCAATGTTCTGTCCTGTCTTCATTGGCAAAGACTCACTCCCTACAAAACAAAACAAAACAAAAAACACGAAAAACAGTTTAAAACCACCACCCAGTCTCAAGCCAACAGGGCAAATTACTTGCTCATCATCCTGTAGTCTGTTTATACCTTGTCTTGCAATTATTTGCTTCAATGTCCATCTACCCTACTAGACTAGGAGTTCCCAAAACAGGGGTTAGGTGTAATCATCTTTTTATTCTCAAAACTAAGCAAAATGCCAGACACAGGGTCAGCCTTCAAGGAGAGTTTGTGGAATAAACAAGAAGGAGTGAATTACTCTCACATTAATTTGGGCCTTAGCTTACCCTATGTTTTAATGTCTATATAATGCTAATGTGAGGAAATATGATTTACATTCCCCTATTTGGCTAGCATCTAAGCTCCAAGCATCTAAGGCATGAGGCTTAAATATCGCCTTGAACACAGGAACAATATCAATGTTCTATTCTCCTCAGGGATAAGAGAGAGGAAAAGAAACAAGGAGGGAGGGGCCCAGCGGGGAAGCTGCTGAATTTAACACTTGGAGCAGATCATTTCTTAATATCCCTCTCCTCCATACGATAAAATTCTCTTCCATAATAATCATTATTTTCTTGCAGTGTTCTGTCATTTTAGGAAATCACCAGCTTAAAAATGAAGAATATATTTTCGTGTTCATGATAGTATTCAAACTCAGTAAAGTACTGCAGGTATGAATGAAAATGCGCCCTTACCAAACAAAAATATCACACTTTGCAATTCACACTCCACTTCCCCTTTAAAATATTAAACACAAAAATTCCACGTGGTCACAAAGCATGACAGAACTGAAGTAACTCAAATTCCTTTTCTTCATCTTCACAATGGCATGTTATCCTTGGTACTTTCTAGTCTACTGTTTAAAAACAGGAATATGAAGGACCACCGGTTTTGCCAGGAGGCAAAAATGTTGCTTCAAAGGGGCTCAGGCGGTTCCAAGCCCAAACAGACCTAGTCTCCAAATGCCTGCAGCCTTGGCCTGTGTCAGGGCCTACCATATAGCTGGGACTCTTCCAAATCAAATTCCATGTAGAATACAATTTTTATTAAAAGAGAGGTGATGGGGGAGGAGCAAGACGGAGGAGGACTAGGAGACCTAGATATCATCAGTTCCCAGAGTTCAGCCGGATAGTTATCAAACCAGTCGTAACACCTACAGACTCAACAGATTGAAGAGAAGAAGAGTGGCAATACTAGGAACAAAAAAGTGACCACTTTCTGGAAGGTAGGACATGCAGAGAAGTAAATCCAAGGTGACATTTGGTAAAACAGACCATGGCAGGGAGGGGCAGCCAGCAGTAGAGCAGCAGAGCACAAAATCAGAACTTTTAGAAGTCTGCTGCACTAAGGGACATCACTCCAGAGACTAAGCCAGAGGTGGAGCCCTCCCTGGGACAATGTGGTCTCAGGACCCACAGGGTCTGAGCGTGGCAGAGCTCCTGGGTATCAGAGCAGGAACGGCAGCCACAGAGATTGGAGCCAAGGAGGGGGCTCTCAGCTTGGGCTTATCTTAAACTGTGATCCAAAGTGCAGTCAGGCCATTTCTATGGATTTGTGCAAAGATCTAGCTATAAAGGATATTTAACCTATATTCGTTTAGAGTAGTAAAAACTGGAAACATTCCAATATCTAGCTAGCATTAGGGGACTGAATAAACTTCAGTATATTGGCATGAAATGGTACACACCATTTAAAAGTTGTATTGTGGGTGGGGGAGGAGCAAGATGATGGAGGAGAAGGAGACCTAGATATCATCAGGTCCCAGGAGTTCAGCTGCATGTTTATCAAACCAGGTGGAACACCTACAGACTCAACAAGAAATCGAAGAGAAGAAAAGCAAAAATTCTAGAAATAGAAAAGTGACCACTTTCTGGAAGGTAGGATGTGCAGAGAAGTGAATGGAAGGCGATATTTAGGAAGACAGACTGCAGAGGAAGGGGCGGGCTCCTGGCCATCAGTACAGCAGCGGAGCACAAAATTGGAGCTTTAGAAGCCTGCTTCATTGAGGGACATTACCCCAGAGGCGAAGCACAGGGTGGAACCCTCATGGGGACAGAGTGGTCTCAGGACCTTTGGGATCAAAGAAGGACCCTGAGTGCCTGAGTGCAGCAGAGCTCCCAGGAATCAGAGCAGGAAACGCAGCTGCAGAGACAGAGCTGAGGAGTGGGCTCTCAGCTCAGGCTTACCTTAAACTGTGATATGGGGTGCAGTCAGGCCACTGCTCTTCCAGAGAGGACCCATGGGTGGTAGATTCGGTGATACCCCCTTCTTCCTCCACCCAGAGGAGCAGTGAGGAGCAAGCTGCAGGAATCTGCAGGTTTGGAGACTCCAAATGGGGCCGAGCGCCAGAGATAGAAACACTCGATCACAGGCCGGGTGAGCAGGGAGCACAGTGAGAGACCAGGGAGACAGGCCTGACTGACGGCTTTTCTCTGGTGGCACACTAAGGAGTGGGGCCCCAGCTCTCAGCTCCTCTGCGCCAGAGACTGAGAGGCCACCATCTTTATTCCCATCATCCAAAGCTGTACGGAAAGCGGTCAGGGAACAAAAGCTCCCGAAAGTGAACCTGAGCAGATTGCTCAGCCTGGCCCCTGGCAAGGGCGGGGCAGTTCCACCTCAGGCAAAGACATTTGAGAATCATTACAACAGGCCCCTCCCACAGAAGATCAGCGGGAACATCCAGCCAAGACCAAGTTCAACGATCAATGAGAACTGTGGAACTTCAGAGCTAAAGGAATGCACCATATAGAATTCATGGCTTTTTCTCCATGATTCTTCAGTCGTTTGAAGTTAAATTTTTTAATCTTTTTATTCTATTCTTTAATTTTTTTCTCTTTCTTATTTTAATATTTTTAACTATTTTATCTTATCAATACCTTTTTTAAAAAATATCTTTTAGGGATGCCTGGGTGGCTCAGTTGGTTAAGCAACTGCCTTCGGCTCAGGTCACGATCCCGGAGACCCAGGATCGAGTCCCACATCGGGCTCCCTGCTCTGCAGGAATCCTGCTTCTCCCTCTCTCACTCTCCCTGCTTGTGTTCCCTCTCTCGCTGTGTTTCTCGCTGTCAAATAAATAAAATCTTTAAAAAAAAATTTTTTTTTAAATAAAAAAAAATCTTTTAATTTTCATTCTTTTTGTCATATTTTATCCCTTCATTGTATTTAAGCTTATTTTTTGTATACATATATAGGTTCTTCTTTCTTTAAAATTCTTTAAAATTGGCATACAGTTTCTCCTAATAGATAAAAATATACCTTAAATCTAGTGCATTGCTTTGTTCTACTCTCCAGCCTCATCACATTCTTTCCTTTTCTTTTTTCAAACTTATCTTATCAATTCCTTTTTTAGAATCTTTTTTAATTTTCATCTTTATACTCATATTCCATCTCTTCATCATGTATACCCTTATTTTTATACATATATAAGCTTTTCTTTCTTTAAAATTTTGGGAATTTCTTCTAACAGATGAAAATAAGCTGAAAATCAAGTGTGTGGCTCTGTTCTATTCACCAGTCTAATCATATATAGAGAAATAGACAGATACATGTAGATAGATATAGATATAGATAAAGATACAGTTTTGTTTGTTTCCTTTCTTCATTTCCTCTCCCCCAGGTTTCAGGTCTCTTCTGATTTGATTAGTGTATATTTTTCTGGGGTTGTTACCCTGTTAGTATTTTGTTCTCTTGTTCATCTATTCTTATCTGGATAAAATGACAAGATGGAAAAAACTCACCTCAAAAAAAAAAAAAAAAAAAAAAAAAAAAAAAAAAAAAAAAAAAAAAAAAAAAAAAAAAAAAAAAGGCAGTACCGATGGCTAAGGACCTAATCAATAGGGACATTAGTAATTTGTCAGAACTAGAGTTCATAATGATGATTATCAAGGTGCTAGCTGGGCTTGAAAAAAGCATGCAAGATATCAGAGAATCCCTTTCTGGAGAAATAAAAGAACTAAAATCTAACCAAGTTGAAATCAAAAAGTTATTAATGAGGTGCAATCAAAAATGGAGGCTCTTACAGCTAGGATAAATGAAGCAGAAGAGGAATTGGTGAACTAGAAGACCAAATGATGAGGGGAAAAAAGAAGCTGAGACAAAGAGAGACAAATAACTACTGGACAACGAAGGGAGAATTCAAGAGATAAGTGACACGATAAGATGAACATTGTTAGAATAATTGGGATCCAGAAAAAGAAGAAAGAGAGAGGGGGGCAGAAGGTATATTGTATCAAATTATAGAAGAGAATTTCCCTAATTTGGTGAAGGGAACAAGCATCAAAAGCTAGGAGGCATAGAGAACCCCCCTCAAAATCAATAAAAATAAGTCCACAACCCGTCATTTAATAGTAAAACTTACAAGGTTCAGAGACAAAGAGAAATTCCTGAAAGCAGCTCAGAAGAAAAGATCTGTAACATACAATGGCAGAAATATTAGATTGGCAGGAGACTACACCCGGAGACCTGGCAGGCCAGAAAGGACTGGCATGATATATTCAGAGCACTAAATGAGAAAAATATGCAGCCAAGAATAATATATCTAGCCATGCTGTCATTGAAAATAGAAGGAGAGATTAAAAAATAAATAAATAAAATAAAAAACTTCCAGAACAAACACAAACTAAAAGAATTTTGCAAACACCAAACCAGTCCTACAGGAAATATTGAAAGGGGTCCTCTAAGCAAAGAAAGAGCCTAAACATAAGATATTAGAAATAAACAGAGACAATATACAGTAACAGTCACCTTACAGGAAATACAATGGCATTAAATTCACATCTTTCATAGTTACCCTAAATGTAAATGGGCTAAATGTCCCAATCAAAAGACACAGGGCATCAGAATGGATGAAAAAACAAGACCCATCAATATGCCATCTCCAAAAAACTCATTTTAGACCCAAAGACAACTCCAGATTTAAAGTGAGTGGTTGGAAAACCATTTACCATGCTAATGGACATCAAAAGAAAGCTGGGGTGGCAATCCTTATATCAGCCAATTTCATTTTAAGCCAAAGACTATAATAAGAGATGAGGAAGGACACAATATCATAATTAAAGGGGCTGTCCAACAAGAAGATCTAACAATTTAAATATCTATGCTGCTAACATGGGAACAGCCAATTATATAAACCAATAACTAAATCAAAGAAACACATTGACAATAATACAAAAATAGTAGGGGACTTTAACACCCCTTTCACTGAAACAGACAGATCATCTAAGCAAAAGATCAGCAAGGATATAAAGGCTTTAAATGACACACTGGACCAGATGGACATCATAGATCTATTCAGAACGTTCCATCCCAAAGCAATAGAATACACACTCTCCTTTAGTGAACATGGAACATTCTCCAGAATAGATCACATCCTGGTCACAAATAAAGTCTTAACCAGTATCAAAATACTGGAATCATTCCCTGCATATTTTTGGACCACAATACCTTGAAACTAGAACTTAACCATGAGAGGAAAGTTGGAAAGAACTCAATACTAGAGGCTAAAGAGTATCCTACTAAAGAATGAACGGGTTGACCAGGAAATTAAAGAAGAATTTTAAAGATCCATGGAAGCATAAGAAAATGAAAACATAGCTGTTGAAAATCTTTGGGACACAGCAAAGGTGGTCCTGAGAGGAAAGTATATAACAATGCAATCCTTTCTCAGGAAACAAGATCTCAACTACACAACCTAACCCTACACCTAAAGGAGCTGGAGAAAGAACAGCAAAGAAAACCTAAACCCAGCAGGAAAAGAGAAATAATAAAGATCAGAGCAGACAACAATAAAATAGAAACCAAAAGAACAGTAGAACAAATCAACGAAACTAGGAGATGGTTCTTTGAAAGAATTAACGAGATTGATAAACCCCTGACCAGACTTATCAAAAAGAAAAAAGGACCCAGGGGCACCTGGGTGGCTCAGTTGGTTAAGCAACTGCCTTCGGCTCAGGTCATGATCCCAGAGATCCGGGATCAAGCCACACATCGGGCTCCCTGCTTGGCGGGAAGCCTGCTTCTCCCTCTCTCACTCCCTCTGCTGTGTTCCCTCTCCAACTATGTTTCTCTCTGTCAAATAAATAAATAAAATATTTTAAAAAAAGAAAAAAGGACCCAAATTAATAAAATCATGAATAAAAGAAGAGAGCTCACAACCAACACCTAAGAAATATAAACAGTTAGAAGAACATATTATGAGCAACTATATATCAGCAAATTTAACAATTAGGAAGAAATGGATGCATTCTTAGAGACATAGAAACTACCACAACTGAACCAGGAAGAAACAGAGAGCCTGAACAGGTCCATACCCAGTAAGGAGATCGAAACAGTCATCAAAAATCTCCCAACAAACAATAGCCCAGGGACACATGGCTTCCCAGGAGAATTCTACCAAACATTTAAAGAAGAATTAATACCCACTCTCCTGAAACTGTTCCCAAAAATAGAAATGGAAGGAAAACTTCCAAATTCATTTTATGAGGCCAGCATTACCTTGATCCCAAAACCAAACAAAGACCCCATCAAAAAGGAGAATTACAGACCAATATCCTTGATGAACATGGATGCAAACATTCTCACCAAAATACTAGCCAATAGGCTCCAACAGTACATTTAAAAAGATTATTCACCACGACCAACTGGGATTTATTCCTGGGTTGCAAGCTTGGTTCAACATCCACAAATCAATGAATGTGATACAAAACATTGAAAAAAGAAAGAACAGGGGTTCCTGGGTGGCTCAGTGGGTTAAGCCTCTGCCCTCGGCTCAGGTCATAATCTCAGGATCCTGGGATCAAGCCCCACATCTGGCTGTCTGCTTAGCAGGGAGCCTGCTTCCTCCTCTCTCTCTGCCTGCCTCTCTGCCTACCTGTGATCTATCTCTCTGTTGAGTAAATAAATCCAAAAAAAAAAAAAATGTTTTTTTTTAAAGAAAGAACAAGAACCATATGATCCTCTCAATAGATGCCGAAAAAGCATTTGACAAAGTACAGCATTCTTTCTTGATCAAAACTCTTCACAGTGGATACATAACCTCATTATCATAAAAGCCATATATGAAAAACCCATAGCGAATATCATTCTCAATGGGGAAAAACTGAGAGCTTTTCCCCTGTGGTCAGGAACACAGCAGGGCTGTCCACTGTCACTACTGCTATTCAACATAGTACTAGAAGTCCTAGCCTCAGCAATCAGACAACAAAAAGAAATGAAAGGCATTCGAATTGGCAAAGAAAAAGTCAAACTGGGGCTCCTGGGTGGCTCAGTCATTAAGCATCTGCCTTCGGCTCAGGTCATGATCCTGGAGTCCCGGGATGGAGCCCACATCTGGCTTCCCACTGAGAAGCTTGGGAAGCAGCAGGAAGCCTGCTTCTCCCTCTCCCACTCCCCCTGCTTATGTTCCCTCTCTCGCTTTTTTTTTCTCTCTGTCAAATAAATAAATAAAATCTTTAAAAAGAGAGAGAGAGAAAGAAAAAGTCAAACTCTCACTCTTTGCAGATATGATACTTTATGTGAAAAACCCAAAAGACCACTCCAAAACTGTTATAACTCATACAGGAATTCAGTAAAGTGTCAGGATATAAAATCAATGCATAGAAAAAAGTTGCATTTTGGGGCGCCTGGGTGGCTCAGTTGGTTGGGTGACTGCCTTCGGCTCAGGTCATGATCCTGGAGACCCGGGATTGAGCCCCACATCAGGCTCCCTGCTCAGCAGGAAGCCTGCTTCTCCCTCTCTCACTCCCCCTGCTTGTGTTCCCTCTCTGGCTGTGTTTCTCTCTGTCAAATAAATAAAATCTTTAAAAAAAAAAAAAAAAGAAAACGAAAAAAGTTGCGTCTCTATACACCAATAGTAAGAGTGAAATAAGAGAGATTAAAGAGTCGATCCCATTTATAATTGCACCCAAAACCATAGGATACCTAAGAATAAGCCTAACCAAAGAGGCAAAAAATCTGCACTGAGAAAACTATAAAGTATTCAAGAAAGAAACTGAAGAAGACACAAAGAAATGGAAAAATACTTCATGCTCATGGATTGGAAGAACAAATATTGTGAAAATGTCTGTGCTACTGTAAAGCAATCTACACATTTAATGCAATCCTTGTCAAAATACCATCCTTTTTTTTTTTCAAAGAAATGGAACAAATAATCCTAAAATTTTATATGGAACCAGAAAAGATCCCAAATAGCCAGAGGAATGTTGAAAAAGAAAACCAAAGTTGGCAGCATCACAATTCCAGACTTCAAGCACTATTACAAAGCTGTATCATCAAGACAGTATGGTACTGACACAAAAACAGACACATAGATCAATGGAACAGAATAGAGATCCCAGAAATGGGCCCTCAACTCTATGATCAACTCATCTTCGACAAAGCAGGAAAGAATGTCCAATGGAAAACAGAGCCTTTTCAACAAATGGTGTTGGGCAAATTGGGACAGCCACATGCAGAAAAATGAAATTGGACCATTTCTTTTCACCACACACAAAAATAGATTCAAAATGGATGGAAGACCTCAGTGTGAGTCAGGAATCCATCAAAATCCTCGAGGAGAACACAGGCAGCAACCTTTTTGACCTCAGCCACAGCAACTTCCAAGGGAAGCAAGGACAAAAATGAACTATTGGGACTTCATCAAGATCAAAAGCTTTTGCATAGCAAAAGAAACAGTCAATAAAACCAAAAGACAACCAACAGAATGGGAGAAGATATTTGCAAATGACATATCAGATAAAGGGCTAGTATCCAAAATCTATGAAGAACTTATCAAGCTCAAACCCAAAGAACAAATAATCCAATCAAGAAATGGGTAGAAGATATAAATTGCTATTTCTCCAAAGAAGATATCCAAATGGCCAACAGACACATAAAAAGGGTGCTCAACAACACTCAGCATCAGGTAAATACAGATCAAAACCACAAGGAGATACCACCTCACACCAGTCGGAATGGCTAAAATTAACAAGTCGGGAAACAACAGATGTTGGCGAGGATGTGAGGAAAGGAGAACCCTCCTACACTGTTGGTGGGAAGGCAAGCTGGTGCAGCCACTCTGTAAAAAAGTATGGAGATTCCTCTAAAAGTTGAAAATAGAGCTACCCTATGACCCAGCAATCACACTACTGGGTATTTACCCTAAAGATACAACTGCAGTAATCCACAGGGGCATGTGCACCTGAATATTTATAGCAGCAATGTCCACAATAACCAAACTATGGAAAGACCTAGATGCCCATCAACATATGAATGGATAAAGAAGATGTGGTGTATATATATATATATATATATACATATATATATTTATATTTATATTTATATTTATATATATGAATACTATGCAGCCATCAAACGGAATGAAATCCTGCCATTTGCAAGGACGTGGATGGAACTGGAGGGTATTATGCTCAGCAAAATTAGTCATTCTAAGATAGATAATTATATGATCTCTCTGATATGAGGAATTGAGAGGCAGGGCAAAGGTCATGTGGGTAGGGAGGGAAAAAATGAAACAAGATGGGACTGGGGAGGGAAACAAACCATAAGAGACTCTTAATCTCAGGAAACAAACTGGGAGTTGCTGGGGTGTGGGGGGAGTGGTAGGTTGGCTGGGTCATGGAAAAAAATAAAAATTAATAAAAAAAAAAGAGATGAGAAAAACATGTTCCATCAGATGCTAACATATACATTCATAAAACTGACAGTAATCACAGCAATTCTTAAGTACTTCAACCAACCACATATTTTATTTGAGGGGGAAGCGTAGTATTTTACTATGGGCATTGTTTAAAATTGCTGGGACATGGTGACACCAGCTCATAACTGGTTTTATTATTGGTTTTAGATTCTCTATTGGCAATACATCTCTTTATTGCCACCCCTGTGAGGATCACAGGAAATATCTCCCTCCTTTTTCCTCCATCATATTATAACCTCTCCTCACTTTCTTCTAAGAGACAAAGAGCAGGTGTAGAACAAGGAGAAGCAAGGTTCTCCTGGAGAACATCACTAGGGTAGCCTCGCCTGAGGAGTCAGGGATGAGTTTCCACAGCCTTCCACATTAGTCTGGCCTTCTGACCACAGCCATCTACAGGTGATCCTTCCCATACCCAACAAGCATGCTGGGTTTTGAAAATTAACATATATAGGCTTCTTTCAATCTCACACCTCCTCCTCCCCTTCCCACTCAAAGCCTACATTACTACTCACTTAGTCAGCAGACTGGAGTTCAATAAAACAAGGAAGGTCATCTCTGGGAGAGAAGGATTAGAATCACAAAAAGAACAAACAAACAAACAAAACATATACATTGCAAAACACTAGTCCCTACTTTAGTAAGTTATCTTAGATATTCTTTAAAAGCTGCAGCTTGACCCTAAGAACATTACAGTCTGTGTAAGTAGATCTCTGCATAGCCAGCCTCTGGTGTGGCATCTAGTGCCTGGGAGAATCGTGCCTTTTCACTTTTTTTATTATGCAATTAGCAAATCATAGGGCCAGAAGAGTTCGATCTGCATCTAAAAAGAAAACATATTCTCAAATGGACATTGTCATATGCCACAGTTATATATTTTATCTATCAACCTTGTTTTTCAAAGAACTATTCCAAAAAACATAGTAAAAGAACGGAAAGCAAAGGGAGAAAAGATGTCGAATGCTTGTTGGCACGTAAACCACAGGAGCCCCTGTACGCACAGGCTTCTTCCTAAGATTCTTGCTGAAAAGGACTGAGTCTTTCTGAACCACCAGAAACCTTGAACAAAACAAGGTGCTCTCTAGCTATGTTGAATTGAACTAAATTGAAATGAATGAGTATTTATTTGCTGGCCTACAAACACATAAATAGCTTATTGATTTTCACCAGTTAAGTCAGTTATAGAAAAAGGATCGGAGATTTCTGATTTTTTTGAATTGGATCAGAGATTTCCACGTGACTATTTCAAATGCTCAAATGCTCCAGATTTCTGAGTCAAAATAACACTATCTACATTTCAGAAATAGGAAATTTAAGTAGAGCAGAGTTTTTCTTTTATCTACTATTATATCTCTTATCATTATTCCTAAATTCCTCTTAACACTCAAGCTTGATCCGCTCAACATTTAATTATCCTTATTGCACCCAGAGTCATCTGTGTTCAAGAAAAGCATTAAATACACAATTTAGAGAAGAAAAACATGACACTCGGTATTGTCTTACTTTCAGAAAATAATTCTGTATGCCTGCAGAGTTTACTATGAACTAGGGAATAATTTAACTTTATGACCCTCATATTCAGTTGTTAATTACTTTTTCCATTGTCCTCAGTATATTTCTATTGCATCAATGGGAAAGTGTAGTAGTCCTCCAGTGACCAAAATTATACATATCAATTGTATGAATATTAATTAAAAGCTCTGTGTCTTCATGGAAAACCATCCACTTCCTACTTCAAAGGCACTGACTTTCAATGCTACAAAAAACTTACTTCAGTTAAAAATTTTAATCAATAAGATTATAGGTTCTTTTGTTGTTCCTCTTCTTCAACTTCGGGAAAGACAAATCTTTCTAAATGAAGTAATTGATCTACAACATTTTGTCCTTAAAAGAGCCTATTTCAAAAGAAAATAAATGTTCCATGTCTGACTTATAAAAAATATATATATATTACAGAAAGCAAGCTGTTTAGGTATTGAGGCTTTTAACAACAGAGCGAGCAGAAGCTGGGAGAATCAATCAGCTGTGTTTGTTGTATGTCCAACCACGCAGCAGTGGAGAGCATCGTGAGGGTTATGAAGAGTTTTTCTAATCTCGCGCACACGGTGCTTAGAGAACACATTCCGGTGCCTGCACGTCCATGAACACACATACAAGCGCATTTGGTAAAGCAAACATGTGGAAGCGAGGGCACTAACGCCCATTCCTATGGGCCTTTCTTCTTCTCTCTTATTTGAGAGCAGAACAGGCAACCAGAGAGTTAGACTGTGCCTGAATAGCGTGCAAATCAGTCATTTTTAATCTCGGTTTTGCAACCTCCTGTAGTGAATGTAATCTTTCCAACAATATAACAAGATATACAAAAACTTATCAAAGCAAAATTAAAGTCATTTTATTGAAAATATGTATGGGTCAGGTGCCTTTCTCAGAAAGAGGGTCTTTGTTTTTTGGTTTTGGTTTTGGTTTTTAATTCAATTAGCCCAGGTATAGTACACCATTAGTTTCAGAGGTAGAGGTCAGTGATTCATCAGGTGTCTGTAACACCCAGTGCTCATCACATCACATGCCCTCCTTGATGCCCATCACCCAGTTACCCCATTCCTCCATCCCTCTACTCCCTCCAGCAACCCTGTTTGTTTCCTATAGCTAAGAGTCTCTCATGGTTTGTCTTCCTCTCTGATTTGTTCCCTTTCAGTTTTCCCTCCCTTCCCCTATGATCCTTTGTGTTGTTTCTTCTACTCCACATATGAATGAAACCATATAATTGACTTTCTCTGATTGACTTATTTCATTCAGCATAATAAGAGAGGATCTCTGTTTTAAGGATAATTGCAAATGTTTTTTTTTTTATAAGTAGAGTATTATAAGATTTTTTTTGGGGGGGGGGTAAAAGGAAGAAGTGAATCACTGGGCAGCAAGGATTCACCAGCGACTCTTCCACACGTATTTCCACAGATTTTAAGGGTATCACCCCGAGATCAAAGGTAACAGCCTGTCCCAATGCTCCCCAGGTTTCTGAGTGCTCTTTTCCTGGGATCCCTTCCTAATTGGAGGCTCAACCAAATCTCACTTGTGGCCCCAGTTTCTTCTCCCAGGACCAGGTCTCCACCCAACACTTTCCCCAAACCCGCTGCACACACCACTTACCACATAAAGACTTCGCTGAAGGTTCATGAGGTCAGAGGAAATCGTATCACAGAAAAGCCATAAAATTCAAAAATTAGTATTTGGCTTTTATATCCTTAAAACATTTCTCAATAGACAACAATCTGTGTTAGCAGGGATGTAGAGAAGTTGGGCCTTTCGTGTATTGCTGGTGGGAATGTAAAATTACACAACCAGTCTGAATGTTAGATACAGAATTACTATATGACCCAGTCATTCCACTCCTGCTTACATTCCTAAGGGAAATGGAAATATATGTCCAGTTAAAGAAAAAATTATTCAGACACTTGCTGAAATGATAAGGAAGACTTTATTCAGGACTATCTGACTATCGCAATAGGGAGAAAGATGGGCTCAACTCCAAATCTAGCAAAGACGGCTGGGACTTACAGTCAATGAGCAGAGTGAAGGAGTCAGAAGGAATCTACTCAAAGGTAAAGGGATTCTGGCTACACTAATTTAACAGAATTATTCTGAAGGCAGATTACGGATGTACACATCAAAAGTGGCTTTGAGAAACTTGAGTGGTTATTAGGAGTAATCAGACATCAAGAGTGGGGAGATTCTGGCCAAATTCAGCTAGCAGGATTCTTGCTACCACTGGGCTATGCAGGCCTGGCAAAGACAGAGCCAAGGTCAAGACCGAGTCAAGAAGAAGATTCAGAGGTCAAGTCTGGTCAAGGAGAGACTCATTGTCAGTCCTCACAAAAACTTGCACACAAATGTCTGTAGTAGCGTTATTCATAATAGCCAAAAGTAGAAACACCCAAATGCCCATGAATCGATGAAAAGATGCATAAAATATGATTTATTCATACAATAGTATTCCACGATAAAAAAGAATGAAGTATTTATACATGCTACAACACGGGGGAACTCTGTAACATTATGCTGAGTGAAAGAAGCCAGTTACAAAAGACCATATATTGTACGATTCTGTTTCTATGAGATGTGCAGAAAAGGCAAATGCATAGAAACAAAAGCTAAATTAGTGGTTGCCAGGGGCAGAGGGGGAGGGAGAGTAGGGAGTGACTGCAATGGGTATAGGGTTTCCTTTGAGAGTAACGAAAATGTTCTAAAATTACCGAGTAGTGGTGGTTGCATTACACCATAAATATAGTAAAAACACTGAATCGCATGCTTTAAAAGTGTGGATTTAATGCTATGTGAATTATATCTCAGTAAAGCTGCTCTCCATTAAAAAAAAAAAAAAAAGCCCTCGGATTATTTCCACAAGCTAGCCTCCAGACATTCACTAATTTGCTTAGTCCCCATTCTTTCCCTTTCTTCTTCCCTCACAGCAACAGAAAAATATTTCCTCTTGCTTTATTATGGAGAGCAAATCCACTTTCTCCAGTTCCTGCCCTCTGCCATGGTCTTGAGTTCTCTCGATCATGTTCTCTGATGACAAAATAAGCATTCTGCCGGAACCTTCCTTATACCCCAACTGTCACTGATACATGTCCCTTTTAAAAAGAGGAAATGACATCCATCAGATTTGACTTCTAAGCTTTATGGTTTTTTTTTTAACTGAGTAACAAAATTTCATATTAAAATTAAGTATGTCTGTTATAGTTTGAAAAATATGCACTTCCAATAAGGTTATCTCAAATTTTTAGAAAATGCAAAACAGGAACGATAAGAGAATTATCATGTAATAGCTATAAGAATGCTTAATATTTCTAACAATATAACCAAGAGAACACAATAATAGTTCATTCAAAATGGAGCAACTATAGTCCTAAATCACTATGATTAAATCTCAATTATATACCTTTTGTCAGTATTTACCTCCATTCGGGTTTGAGTACATATTAATAAAATATTAACTGTGTAAATAATTGCTATATAAGGGAGAAAAAATATGATATGCAAATCGAACAGAGCATGACATAAAGACATGCCATAAATAATTTAGATATGTACAACCAGCCATAAATGGTTATTTTAATGAAATAACAATGACTCCAGGTGTCCAATTAGACAGCATATGGAAACTACAACCATCCATTATGCTTAGCTTTAGATAGCTCCTAACCTGAACCCTGACTCTCATTACACATAGTTTGAAGACATTAGATGGCATCGTGCCAAAGAGCAGGAAATCAGAAGGGTACCGGAATCAGCTGACTCAGAGAAATGGTGCTGAGGGTAGCTTCTAATGGTATATAACTATGGAAAGGTCAAATGCAGAAGCTGCCTATCAATCTTTTCCTTGCTTCCTTCCTTTCCTTGAAGAAAGAACAACTGTAAACTAATTCAATTATCTGGGAATATCACTTAGGACTGTATTCTGCTGCAAGTAACAGGAAACCTTGCTATAATAACTGAAACAAAGAGATGCCTTGACAATGAGAATCTAGGAGTAGACAACTCCGGGCTGACAAAGTGGCTCAATGATGTCATCAGGAACCAAGCTTATCCATCCTTCTACTCTACCATCCCAGCATATAGGCCTTTGTTCTCATGCTTTTTGACTGATGGTTGCGAGATGTCTACCGCACCTCTAGTCATCACAACCAAATTCCAGACAAGAAGAAGAAAAGAGGGACTGATGGAGAAAAGAAATGCAACACTTTCCCTGAAATCTCTAATAATTTTCTGCTTCTTTCTCATTAGTCAGAGCCATACCAAGAGGTAACCCTTGATGTAAAGTAATCTGGGTAGATGAATTTTTAAAAATCATAATTTCCGAGCAGAAAGGTAGAATGGATATGGGGTTAGCAACTAGCATTGTGTTTTACAGGTATATTCTCAGTGGCTTGCAAGTTCTCTATGAAAACTTAGAAATTTAAAATTTTGGTTTTCATATTGGTTATAATATTGATATGAATTAAATGTTGAACTAGATGGCCATCTTATAGTTATTTGAGCAAGAAATGCTTTGCAATTTCATTGACTATGTTTAAATCTATATTTATGATGAAAATGATGCCAAATGCCATTAATTTTTTCATGGGCAAATGAGAAAAATGAAGGGGGAAAAAAACCAGGAAACAGAAAAGACATAATGATATGCTTGGACAAAGCAAAGATCAAATGTCATCACAGCATGCTGTAATGTTACGAAGAGTAGATAAAGTAGTCTGTAACATCCTTAGACAAGGCTTTGCCTTTGACCAATATCTTGAAAATGCGCTTAGAATCTCAGTCAAGAAGAGTCATGCATTTGGAGAAATACCAATCCCCTACTGCTGGTATTTCATTAACAAATACTTGTTACTCTTCCAAAAACAAAAATCCAGAAGCTTTAAAAAAGAAAGAAAAAAAAAACTGGCCATAAATACATAATAGTGTCTAGCAAGAATAATTTTCTTCTGTAGCTTTTTAATATGGTCTTATGGTTGCTTTTCAGAAAAAAAAAGCACTCACCAGACAACCATAGTTTTCAAAAAAAATCACCAACTTGAAAGTCACTTCAAAACTGGCTGAGGAATCTGATGAACTTCAATGTGACTATCTAAGAAGTATGGCATTGTGTTGTTGCTGAGTTCTTGGCCAGTTTCAAAGCATCCTTCCATTCCACAGTAAACAGAACTGGTATAGGCATGGGTGCCAAGCATTTTATCACTCTGACCGAGATAACTTGTGGAATAAACTAACCCTGTCAACCTGCCTGGATTACAAAGCAATCATATAACTACGGACAGTTATGGGGTCCCCAAAAGTACAAAGCATAGTGGCTCCAATTTAAAAAGTCTAGGAAAAGAAGGGCTTTCTTTTTTTCCCTCCCCTTGGAGAAAACCATTCTTTGAAAACTCTACAGCCTCCTGGAGCAGTTTCAGTGGTTTTGAACACTCTGCTCTTCTATTTAAAGCCCCTAAAAATGAAAAATGCCATTATACGAAGAACTAGCCACCAGCAGTGGGAACATGACAAGTACGGGGCTTCAAAATGATCTTGAAATGGCAGATTTTTCTATCTAAGGGTCATCTACTTAATGAGCCCCAATCCATGTTCAAAATCCCCCCAAGCTAAGCAGACTTTTCTTTCTGTTTGAGTTATATCTTAATCTTTTCCTTGGATAAACGTTCGTGAGTTGTGCCCTGCCACACACTTCACTGCTGTGCAGCCTGCTCCTTGCCAGCTCCTCTGCCTCACCGCTCCTTGCCCCACCCCCATTCTTCTGCCATGCAAGTAAACTATCCAGAGCCCCCTAAAAGCCTTAAAAACTCAGCCTTCATTAAAATGTCAGAGATAGTATGAATGAAAGATGTGAACTAACACGATCACTACTTAATTCCTGGTGGAGCTGAGCTTCTAGCTGAGACTTTTAATTCTTGTGGGGCCTCAGAATATATAAGAAGATCCCATTTATAACTAAATAGCTCTTTTTAAAACCCCGTTTCCTTATTCCTTTTATTTTCCAGAGTTTTTATACCAACACTGACCTAAATCTTTTCTTTTTCTCCTACCCACACTCTCTCAAAGGTTCCAAAGACCCATTTATTTCCTCTCTTCCTTGGACCCTCTTCCCTCTTCTTTCTCATTTGGAACAATCTGAGCTCTTTCCAGTGCAAATTCTCCATTTTGAAATCATTCACTACATCCAGCCGATCAACCCAATCTATATAACAGAAAGCAATGTGTGGGGAATATTAAACAGACATCTCCAAAGTTTACTTGAGGATATTGGAGGGGAGAGAGGCATTCATATTGAAATCTCACTAAATCTTTGTTCATATGTGACTTCCTAATACTACCTGGACCTTCAGTGGATCCAAATGTATCTTTTCCATATGAAGGCTACCTCTCTTCTCTATTCACCAGCGAGCACAATCAAAGTCATAATGCTTACTGCCAATTTGGTCACCAATACCATCAGGCATGGAAAGAAGAGGACTTGGTAATAAAGTGGTCATTTAGCCCGATTTGGGGGGATTATTATCTAAGTAAAAACTCAAAACTTACGAATTCTGTGGATAACTCACAGATCTCGAAGACTGTGTGACTAGTTTGGTAAACTATGAATTAAATGGTCTCTAGGGTCCTTGTCAGCTCTGGTGTTCTATGCCTCTGAGTAAACTGAGGTAAGTCAACCCAGAAAGGTGGTTGGACGCCTGAATGCTACCATCGACACTCTAAAACCTTAAATCACTCTTTCTTCATGGACTCTGAGGTTGCATCTAGAGATTACATGGCTTTCTCTGCAAGAATAACAGGACATACATCTCACCACTGGCACTAAGTAAGTAAGTGCAGAGTTCAGCAACGACGTTTTCCAAGGCAACAAGAGGAAGAAACGCTACCTTTATAAGACTTCATTGATAAGAAGCCACGGCAAGTGGCTAGCCAGATAGGCTACTCTGCAGAATTCACTGGAAGCACTGGTGGAGAATCACTGTCAACACACTGAAATGAGGACCACCAGCCCATGCACACAGTTCCCACCCACCTGTCCTGAAGCCTGAAATTCACACCAGTAATGATTTGATTATTCCATTTCCAATCCTTCCCTGTGAGCAAATACTCTGGGGAGGGGTTTACACTTTCTATGCTAAAGTCAGGGGCTTGATGATGCTCTGTTGCCTATCCCTCCCCTGAGAAGCCCTGCTCTCTCCTCTCTACTTGCTAGAATCCAGTCTACTCTCCAAGATTCTACTAAAATGCCCACCTCCTTTCCAAATCTTTTCCCACTACAGCGTAGAGAGCTTCTCTCTCCTCTTCCTCCTTGCACTTTATATCATACATCGCTTGTATTTGTTAGCCTTTTTCTCTCTCTCCAGCTAAATCCCAAGTATGTTGTACAATCTTTGAACTCAGAATTTAGGTAGTTATTCTGTATTTTTTTTTAATGGCCTAGAGCTAAGAGTTAATTACAACCATTGTTGACACGAGTTCAGAAGAAAGAACATAAGGAATGGGATGCAAGAGAAGAGTGTTTTGAGACGGAAGCCAGAGGGGAGGAACAGGGCTGATGGTCCCAGCAGCACTGCCACCAGGATGGACAGCTTTGCAAAAGGCAGTGGAGGATCCTCTCCACCATCCGGCCTATAGCTCCTCTGGGCTTCTGCTTTCCTTCTTCGCTATAAACTTGGCTGAGCAAAAAATGCCAAGGCTAACCCCATATGATAGTTTAACTCTACAGCAAATTGTTTATTTTTCCCTTTTCCTGGCTCAATGAAGATTTGTCATCAAGAACTACAGGAAAACATGTCTGCTATCTTATTGCTTGCCTCACCCTCAAGACAATGATGAGTGATTTCTGGTACAGAAAGCCTAGTGCAAAGCTGCTTTGGTAAAGCATATAACGCTAGCTTGGAGTTTGCACAGACCTCTGACCTCTGGTCAGGAAACATATTCAGGAACACAGATACATTTAGTCAAGGTCCAAGTCCTTCATCAGTCCAGAAAGTTTCAAAGTTTGACTCCCTATCCCTCATTGTGAAGGGTCAGGGAAACTTTCTGCATTCATTAAATATGAGGAACCCCGGGCAGGATGGAGCCATCGGCCAGATGCACACACACACTGCTCCCCGACCCCTCCCCTCCCCAGAGCCCTAACAGTGGCACACACACTTAAGACTGTCCTCAATTTCAGCACAGCCACACACAGCAGGGAATGTGAATAAGGGAAGAGGAAGATCAAAGAGCAAAAGATGAAGCCAGGGGAAGAGGCAGACAAAAATAGAGAGGGGGGATAAAAGAGAGAGGAGGGCAAAGGAGAGTGAGGGAGAAGAGAAGCTAGAGGGAGACAGGCTGAGACAGAAAGAGACAGGACAGACAGGGCAGTAACGAGGTGGTTCGTCCTCTGTTTCATTCCCTCTCCTTGATATTTAAACGTTTTCCTCAGGAGGGCACGGTCCTCCTGACTGAAGTGGGTGGGATGGCACTGGGGGGCGAGCCCAGGGCTCTGGGCTCTGGTCCTCGCTGGACTCTCACTGCGTTCCACGTAGGCTTCTCTAAAGTCCAGACACTTGAAGGTATCCACTCCAGTCGGCTCAACTATTTCAACTAAATCCATTTCCATCAAATTATCACTTCTAGCGGTGATAGAAAAATTAATGATTTCTTGAAGGGACTATTGTATTTAAATATTTCAAGCCTGTTGGTGTGATGTGTGTCAGCAAGAGAGAAACATATTGACTTGGAGCGCAGCTAATGCTGGCTTTTATAAATACCCTGTCAGATAAATAATGGCTCTCAATGGATCCAATATGATGTACAGTTCTAAAGCAAGCAGGGTTTTGCAAAGAGGCTCAAAGGAAACTGCCATCACAATACCATGAGCTGAAAAATGGAATTTTCGTTTATCTTTCCTCCCAGAGAAAGCAGCAATGGAGAGGTTGGCTTGGCAGGCAGTAAGGAGAAGGTAGATTGATTCCTCAGATTCCACGAAAGGTCCAAACCCTGAACAAAGGACTCTGAGAGTCTCCAGAACACAAAAAGAGCAAGCAAATATTTGTGTGTCCATTTGACAACTAAGCAGCCCAGCTGAGGTGTTCAAGGGTTATTCCTGCCAGGACAAGCAAAAGGCCCTCTCAGCTGAGAAGAGCTGTGGGCCAGACAGGAAAATCCTGCAGTGTGCTTAGCTCTAACCAGGACTGAACACGGTAGTGACCAGGGGCAATGCAGACAGTTCTGCCGCCTAGTTCCTGTCTCCTTGTCCCCCCTTTCTCCCCTCCTCCCTATAATTTGCTCTGTCCTCCACCTCACTGCACACCAGAGAACAAATCCTGTGATAGGCTGAATATGTTTCCCCCTGGAATTCATATATCGAAACCTGGTCCCCGGGATGAGGGAATTTGGGAAGTGATTAGGTCATGAAGGTTGAGCCCCTATAAATGGGATTAGTGCCCTTAAAAGAGACTCCAGAGAACGTCCTTGCCCCTTCCACCATGTGAGGTCACAGAGAGAAGTCTGCTGTCTCTGAACCAGAAAGCGGGCCCTCTCCAAATACCAAGTCTGCGGACACTTTGAACTAGAACTTCCCGGCCTCAAACTGTGAGAGATTAAATTTATGTCGTTGACAAGCCATCCAGTCCTCAGCATACTGTCGTAGCAGCCTGAACAGACTAAGACAGCCTAATCGGAAAACTTGAATGATGTCATTTTGCTTCCTCTTAAAAGTCCCAACAAATATGAGGTGAGGGGTAGGTGTGTGGAGGGATTACATACAACTGGATGAGGGGAGATGGTATTATTGTCTGTGCACTTCAATTACCCGCAGTCAGCTGAGGACTGACCCTATTACGCCGGCATGCCCACAATTCATCTTCAAAAGACATTTGAAGATCACAAGTTAGAGGACTTTAAAATCCTAAACAACCTCATTCAAAGAGAAACACTCACTTAGCTTGGACTTTTCTGGCCTGCTCTGGGTTTTAATGTTGTCTTCTATTTAAAGCAATTGAAAATCTCTGCTCTCTCACAGATAGAGTTGAAAGATTAATTAAAATGTGAAACAGAGAATGCCCTACCATATTTCACATGAGGACATGGCGAAAAGGAACCATGCAAATCAACAGTAATTCAAAAGACCTCATCTTGATTGAAATTGCTCTGTTAATAAGCTAAAATGCCCCACAACTTTTAAAAATAAAAGTCCAACTTGCTAGCATCCCACCACTGTACTGAGTTTCCTCACAGAAATTAGCTATTCCCATGTTCTGGCTAAGGACCCATCTAGGCTACTAGTAGTAGGGAAGAGAAACCTTCTGCACGCACATTTGCTGGATGTGCGAGAGAAACCTCCCCCACTTCCCCTAATTCCATGACCTTGAATTTGCAGGATTATTGTGGCATTGCCACAGATTTGCATTTACAATGGCTTCTGAAGTAGGCTCCTGCCAGACGTGTGGCCTTCACACAACTAGCGGAGACACAGAACTTCCCTCTGCTTCTCCAGGTTGGGTCACGCCACGGAGCCTGGAGAGATGACTCTTCTACCAAGTGCAAGTAACACCGAGTACACCCTGAGTTCTTAATTCCAGAGAAACTGACAACTTTCAGCAGAGAGATATGATAGACATAGAACTAGCCTTTGTATTTCATGTTTGTAAAGGAAATGGCCTCAAATGACACAAAGAACAACAAACCAAGTGTTGACATGTGTCCCTGACACTCAGCTCTATGGACCTATTTTTTAAAGTTAAAAAAAAGGGAAAAAAAAGAAACGAGTTCCTATTTTTAGGGCTACTACTCACCTGTCTGAATTGAGCTCAGACAGTCTGAAGGCTAGGAATTTCCTATAAACCTTTAGTTATTCACCTCTCTGGCACTCTGCCTTGGGGACCGCTAACTGTCCCATCACACAGACAGCAGGAATACTGTCCTGTCTTCCATGGAGCAGTTCCTTCAATTCTCACTGTGCACCTTACAGACACAAGATGTCAGAGACTAGGAAGGAATGTCAGTGCCTCATGTATGTCATAATTGGTGGGGGAACCCTGAATCAAGAGTCACCGACAGCCTCTCCTGACTCTGGGCAGCCTGTTTTTCTGTGCCAACCAGCACACATCACATGCCAGTCCTGTCCTGTTTTCCTTCGGAGGACTCTGAACAACATCACTGAAAATTATGGTGTTCCCAATCCTTTCATCCCCTCGGACTTGTCACCCTTCCAAAGAGAACACCTCTCACTGGGGCGCCTGGGTGGCGCAGTCATTGAGCATCTGCCTTCAGCTCAGGTCATGATCCCGGAGTCCCAGGATCGAGCCCCGCATCGGGTTCCCTGCTCAGTGGGAAGCCTGTTTCTCCCTCTTTCACTCCTCCTGCTTGTGTTCCCTCTCTAGCTATGTTTCTATCAAATAAATAAGTAAAATATTAAAAAAAAAAAAAGACAATACCTGTCACCCATCCTGGCGTCCAACTACCATTTCTTCCTGGACGTTTATGGCCCTATTGCCATCCTTAGCGACACTTCCTTTCCTCTGCATTCTCAGGCCTTGAGTGTGTTTTTAAATTGAGACACAATTTCTAGAAAGTTGCATCACATGACTAGCAAGGGGGTAGTGTTTCCTCCAAAAGTTATGGAAAAATTAGCTGTGTGTGAAGGCAGCTCCCATGCATTCATTAACCACTCTCTGCAGAGTGGGGGCCCACTCCAGTCACTGCGCTATGAACTTGATGATCAGCATGGACGACACAAGCAACGTCCCTGCTGGGCAACTTACATCCTTGTTTGAGGGGAGAACGGGAGAGAAACAGAGAGTAGGACACAAGCCCCCAGTAGATCACCACTTTGGGGAGGGTGCAACAGCAAGGCACACATAACAGATTCCACGGTCACCCCACGGTGACTATTCTCCTCAAAAAAAGGACTTTATGTGGGTTCCTTCTTGTTGGACAGAGGGATGTCCTGCTTGTGATCACCATCATCCTGGGAGTGGGAAGCTCCCCCAGCAAATGAAATGACCTCTCTCTTTGCACACAAAATGCCAAAAAGTGGAGTTTAATATATTAATTGTATTTTTGTTCACTCACAAGCATAGGGGCCAAGAAAGTAATAAAAATTTAAAAATGCATTATTTATCTTACTCCCATGAGTCCTACCTCATTCCTAAAGACCCTTCTGAATTTTTCTATCCAAATTGAAGAATACTAAAATAAAGTTTTGAAGGACTGTTTCCTTTTTCCTTCATTTTCTACGTCTTTATAGCTCTCAAAACATTTTATCTTTCCTTCAAAATGTTTTCAGACCTTGCCATCACCCACTAACCACCTAATGCTGACCTTCTTATTTCCCTTTGAACTGATTTCTTATATTCTCCATGAAGCAATTCTGGTGATGGCAATGTCTTCTAACTCAAAATAATCACCGACACCCTTCTTCCTCGGCCCCTAAACTGCAAAGGACCCCCAGCAACCCTGACCTCTAATTTGAAAAATACTTTCCCCTACGTCTTTTCCAGCACATCTATCTGCTTCTTTGTTCTTCTCCAAGTTTCTGCAGCTAACGGGCAGCCGACCCGCGAATGGCAGTCCCTTCTATAGATCCTCGGGTCCATATGCTGCTTCCCTTTCTCTAGCCGACCACAGGCATCCCACCCAAAGTGAGCAACAGCTGTTCCGGAAACCTTTTCCACGCCAGCAGGCAGGCCTTCTGAGATTCTAAGAGAAAAGCATAGGAAAAGGCAATAATTCTCACTCAAAGTTTGCAGCAGGAAATGGAATATCTCCAAGAGCATTCAGCCTCACTGGTGCTGGACAAAGACACAGGAAGAACTGCCCCACATCTCCAGCTAGTCTTCTCTGACATTTCCTTGCTTGGTAACTGCAGACAGCATTCCAGAACTTTGCAGCTCTGTGAGCTCAGAACAAATTTTTATTCTCAAACAAAAATAGGAGAAATTTTAAGTATCCCAAACCAGAGCTTCCAAAATGTTTAAATAGGGGAACCTGGGTAGCTCAGTCAGTTAAGCATCTGCGTTCAGCTCAGGTCATGATCCAGGGGTCCTGGGGTAGAGCGCATAACTCTCTGTTAGGTGGGAAGCCTGCTTCTCCCTCTCCCTCTCCCTGCCGCTCTCCTGGCTCGTGCTCTCTATCTCTCTCTGTGTAAAATAAATAAATACAGTCTTTTAAAATAAATAAATAATAAAAATTTTAAAATAATCCTGAGACCTTCCCGACAGGGCCCCAACCATCTTATCAACATTATCATTCTTAACTCCCTTTCATGTGTATAAAAACTCCTGCCAGGGTTGCCTGGGTGGCTCAGTTGGTTAAGCGACTGCCTTCGGCTCAGGTCATTATCCCGGAGATCCGGGATCGAGTCCCACATCGGGCTCCCTGCTCGGCGGGAAGCCTGCTTCTCCCTCTCTCACTCTCCCTGCTTGTGTTCCCTCTCTGGCTGTGTTTCTCTCTGTCAAAAAAAAAAAAAAAAAAAAAAAAAACTCCTGCCAAAGTGCCTGAAGCATTGTTTTCTAAACAAACGCAGCACTTTCCAACCTCTGAGCACGTACTCACCAGATTCTTCTGTCTTGGAATGTTCTTTATTCTCAGCCCTCATCTGAGACTCCTTCAACTGCTGCCTCCCCCATGAGTCCTTCTCCGCACCCCCTCTAGCCAAAATCCATCTCCTCTTTAGCATGCTTTCCTGACACGCTGCTTATACAGCTAAGGTAAAATTGGCCAAATTCTGTCCTGCATAATCCCCCTTGACTATAAACACGCTGAAGCGAAGTCCTGGGTCTTAATGATCCTGTTTTTCCATCAGGCACCCAGCACATGTAATAGGCAATATGGAAATATTTACTAAGTATAAGGAATCACAGTGACTGTTTCTCTTCATTGATGGATTGTACAGAAAGAAAAGGCTTCTCTGGTGAATGTGTGATTATCTCTTCTCCCTTATGTTTTGCTGGACACTGAGCAGAGGGTCTGGTAGACAGTAATAATTCTGTGCATTTTTGTCATTACAGAGGAGGAAGAGGATGTTGACATTAAAAAAAAAGAAAAGGAAGATGAGAAAGGACCATTACAGTGGCATAAAGATGGCCACAAATTTTTTTAACACTCTTCCCATGCAGAGGTGTGGTGGTCTATGCCCCCTCCCTTGAAGGTGGGTAGGCTCTGGAACTACTTTGACCAATTAAATAAAGTAAAAATAGCACTGTGCCAGTTTCCAAGCCAAGTTCTCACAAGACTAGCTTCCACTGCTGACCCTGGAACACTGCTGCTTGGAACCCACTTACCAGGCCGGGGAAGAACAAGGGGCCCAAAGAGAGGCCTATACAAAAAGGAATCAAGGCTCCAACAGCTCTCAGCTAAGGGTTGCACCAACCTGTCAACCCTGTAAGCAAACCTTCTTAGAAGTCAAATCTCCAGCCCAAGCTGAGGCCCCCAAGCCCGAGACCAGGGGAAAGAACTGCCCCCAGCAAACCCCACCAAGTGGCAATTCACAAGCAAATTAAATGAGTGTTGCTATTTCGAGCAGTTAAGCATTGCGATGATTTGTTAAAGAATAGTATATAAGGGACACCTGGGTGGCTCAGTCAGTGTCTGCCTTCAGCTCAGGTGATGATCCAGGAGTCCCAGGATCAAGCCCCGCATCGGACTCCCTCCTTGGCGGGAAGCCTGCTTCTCCCTCTCTCACTCCCTTTGCTTATATTCCTTCTCTAGCTGTGTTCCCCTCTGTTAAATAAATAAATAAAATCTTAAAAAAAAAAAAAACAATAAATAATTGGTACAACCACTTAGCTAACTTTTTTTAAGATTGCATGTCTCATATTTAAATATCTAAATATTCCCTAGATTTTTCAATATCTGTAACATATTAACATGGCCAGTTAATGAATGGGCTGCTTTTTTGAGAGACATACATGCTCTGTGTGGCGTTCAAACTGTACTCCACCAAAAACTCTCTCTGGGTGAAGAGGGAGGATGTGGGCCTCGTGCCCCAGCTTCAACTAAAGCTATTCCTTTTCCTCCCACTGCCATATTATGGGTTCCCCTCAAGAATTCATTTGAACAAAGGATTCTATAGCTGTGAAATGTTTGAAAAGTGCTGTTCTAGAGTACTGAGCCCAGCAAATCTGAGGCCACGTTCTCTGCTTATAGCTCTGAGTGTTTTCACAAACCAGTGGAGCAACTGCTTAGATTGTTTTCCACTTACAGGCAAAGCTAAACTGAAACCCTAGTTACATTTTCCACAATCTCTCCTATGTTGGGCATTTTTGCTTCTGCCTGGGATGCCTGGTACACAAAAGGTAACTCCCGTTGCTTTCAGAAGTTCCCTCTATAAGCAGCAAAGCAATGACACCTGCTTGGAAAAATTCTTCCCAGGAGTCATGGATGACATTTCTGAGAAAGATCCCAGAATGGCACATTGGAAATTAATAAGCGTACCAAGCAAATGGCTCCTATGGAAGATGTATCCTCTCGTTCGTTCAGCAGAATTGTATTGTCAGCGTAACGGCCTCCCTGCCTCCTTGGGCCACCACCACTCATTGCTGAAGCCATTTGACATTATTTCCTATAGGCTGAAGCTTGCTTTAGACCCTAGGACCCCCATATATTCCTAGTCAGGGGGGATCTGGAAGCATACAGCTCAGAGATGTGTTTGGGATGGGAAATGACCTTGGTAGTGCAGGTCAGACCTCATGATCAGATTCTAGGAATTGAACATGACCCTTCTTCCGTGGCCAGGTGTCCACGTTCCTCCCATTTCCAGCCAGTGGGTCCTAGCCTGCTCTCTACCCCATCCTCAGTTTCCTCAGAACCCTATCATTATTTCTTCATTCAGTCGGGCTCTGACAGACTCTCTAAGATGATGTATGCCTTCCTGGCTCTGAGCATCCTGTCTTTTCCAGACTCCTCACCGCTGGGCTACACCCTCTGGCAAGCAGACCACCTGACACCGCTTGCTGGCCCACCTCAACACCAGCTCTTCTCCAATCCACCACCACACTCTTCAGAAACCACAAGAGCAAGCAGGGTAGCTTGCTTCCACTCCTGCAAGCCGACTCAGCCTCTCGGGACCTGCCCCACCACAAGGGTGTAGACTGCTCCTAGGATATTACGGGCTGCTGGGGCTGCCCTACTGTAGGACCACACAGCAGGTGGCTTAACCAACAGAAATGCATTGTCTCACAGTTCTGGAAGGTAGAAGTCTCAGATCGAAGTATCAGCAGTACTGGTTCCCTCTAAGGGCCATGAGGAAGGGATCTCTGCCAGGCCTCTCTCCAGGGCTTGTAGATGGCCATCTTCTCCCTGTGTCTTCACAGCATTTCCCCTCCATGCACCTCTTCCTCTTCATATAAGAGCATCAGTCAGGTTGGATTAGGGCCCACCTCATAACCACATTTTAATTGAGTTACTTTCATAAAGATGCCATCTCAAATATGGTCACATTCTAAGATAGTGAGATGTTAGGCTCTCAACAAATGAATGGCAGCAGAGGTGAAGGCACACAACCCTCAAAAGAGACGCCACCCCTCTGGTGTAGTTTATCCCATTATCTCCTTGGTCTGAGCTGGATCTAAAAGCAGCCATTTTCAACTCAACCTTACTCCTATAATGAGGAAACCCAAATGGTATCCACAGCTAAGCCTCATATATGAGAGTGTCTTAAAAGTCTGGTGAGGTAAGACTGCCAAGAGCTTATTTTCACCTGAGAGACTGAGCGATCTCATGGAGTAAACTGACACAAAAAGGGACAGGAAGACAAGTGGCCGGCAGGAAAGAACATGGTGCCTACCACCTGGATATTTCTTCCAGTCCTTATAAATTCATAGTCCTTGGTGGAAAAGATAAACTTCAAATTAAAAGCAAAGGAACTGTTTTTATTTTTTAAATGCTTTTAGTTTCCGTAGCATAAGCAATGCTGCCTTATTACCTGGCTAATGGAGAATAATATTATCCTATTTCCCAGCCTCAAATAGCATAGCCCAGCACACCGATGGTTCAGAGAACATAGTAAAGCTTTGATGACAAAGTGCTCCAGTACATAAACTGGATGTGACATAAGTAGCAGTATCTGGTGGATACAGGGATGCCCAGAAAAAGTAGGAGCAGGAAGTATGGCACCCAGCAGACACCAAGGGGTAGGTGACTGCTGTGGTTCGTGAAAACA
The DNA here is from genome assembly GCA_004023965.1 of Spilogale gracilis. Classification (NCBI taxonomy): domain Eukaryota; kingdom Metazoa; phylum Chordata; class Mammalia; order Carnivora; family Mephitidae; genus Spilogale; species Spilogale gracilis. Next base: position 107,414 of record PITA01001350.1, read on the forward strand.
CTTAAGCCACATCACAGAGATTTTCAAAAATTATTAGGGTAGGTGGAAGCGATTTCACAAGGAGCTAGGGTACATATCATAGCAAGTAAGAGCAAGAGTTAACAAATACACATTGTTCCAAAAATAATGATTCTGTGTGTCTATGTCTGTGTGTGTGTGTGTGTGTGTGTGTGTGCATGCGTGCACACTTGACTGGGTAATTAGGGCTTCCAAAATCATAGTTAAAGAAAGGGTTTCTAGAAGAGTAATATTTCTGAAAGGGTTGATTGATTGCAATGCATTTTCAATTTGGCTTTATCTAAGTCAGAAAGGCTATAGTTTAATGTAAGCATCGGGTCAGTGTGTTTCTTCTAATCACACCGTGTTAAAGAGATGCACACTTCTGTCTCTTTGAACACTGGTAGGCTGTCATCTTCATTTGGGCAATGGAATTGCAGGTTAGGAAAGTCTACCAAAGAACAACATGACTTCATTTACCTCCATTATTGTGATTTTACTGAAGAAAAGTGATGAAAGTTAGACTCTCTATGATATGCTTCACCTGGAAAAACAAAATTCCCAGAAGAGGGGGCACATGAACATCAAGAGATTCCCAACAAATCAAATGGCCATCAAGTTCAACTGCATAAATCCTATTGTAACATTGACCCCCACTGTCTCCTAATTGCAGTTTGTAGTGAAAATCTGTGCAGCTTGCAATGAATCCACCATCCAAGGTGGAAGGTTGATGACAACCTTATTTTCCTTGTCAGAAAGTACATGAGAAAACCAGGCAGAGAAGGATAACAAAGGGTAGAAATCCTGAGGCTAAATTATAGGTTTATATATCCATACAATATTATTAGCCTAGTCAAATTCCTACTGATTTTCTGCATTCTATTTAGATTTCTCTGTGGCTTCAGTGGGACACCATGCACGATGCTTAGCTGCCTCGTGAAGTGTTGTTAGTTAATAGTTGACACATTCCATCCAGCTGTGGCAACAATTCCCCACAGAGGCTTCACATTCGTTTAATTTTTCAGAGTTCTAAGATTTTTTTTGTTTTAGCTTAACAGAAGTAATACACAGAGATGGGAAGTTTGGTCAAGGACATTTTTACAGAACTACGACTGACTGGTAATGACTGATGTGGACACCCCCCTCCCCAAGTTCACTTACCTGAGAGCCTCAGTCTTGTGAAGCAAGTGACCTAGAATCTGAACATAGTAGACCTCCAACAAATATCACTTCCCTTGCCATTCAAGCTGACCACACTGTGGGTTTCTATTCAGTCATGGCATGGATTTTTATATAAAGCCCTTAATTATGTCAGAGATTTTACGTTTTCCAAAGAAATTTCAAATAAGGGGATATTTCCACTTTGCTGCTATATGAATAAAGCACCCAACGAAACAGACTCCCTCTCAGCTGCCGATCCAGCCTTGCCAGGCAGGTGGACCGCTCAGTTGTGTAGAGGTCAGCAAGTGGGACTCGGCTATGGAAAGAAGGGACACATAACTGCCTCAAGTCTATTTGAAGCCTGGGTAGCTTTGAGGCAGCAGTTGAAGCAGAAGATTAGGGCAGGCTAGAGTCTAATCTATTTGCCTCCGCATGCGTTCTGACCTTGAATAAAAAAGGCAGAACTGTAGGCAGTGAGGAGAACACTCTGTCCTCAGTCAGGGAGGGGCCGCAGGTTCCCTTGACCTTCTGCTTCCGGTACAATTCAGCCCATACAAAGGCCGGCTAGCAGACTGGGGGAGAGAGGGGAGCCGTAAGGTATTCATTTCCTCAGCCTCTTCCACCTGACTGCAGACCTCCACCAAAGGCTACAGGCCCTGTCAAGGCAGTCCACCGTACATGACTTGCTCCTTTCAGGCTCAGGGAACACCACCTCCCCGCCTCTCTTGGGGCTGAGAGGGATGACAACTACTCAGCACGTCGCTACCTCTTACACTTTCCCCACACTCCACCCCTACCTTCATAACTTGTGTATTAACCCTCCCTCAAATTCTCCCTTTAAAATGGCAGAGAAAAAGGTATTACCTTTATTCAAAAACTCATGTTACACATGTAAGTACAAGGAAGACTCCTCAGCCACATTTATGTGACAGAACGGTCACTGTGGACATCTCTGGACACCGATGTCCAAAATGCACCATTCATTCTTTCAGTGTTTATCGGTCGACCTCTCTGTGGCTGAACACAGTCACTGTTCCAGGCAAACTGGCTCCTGCAGGGAGTTAGCTGGGGAACCAGCCCCAGCCCCCCACATTAGCAATGAGGTCTCTTGGCTTGCCATTTGGCTGATCTCGTGCCCTGCTGGAGATGAGGCCTTCCTCCCTGCAGCTGAATGCACAGTGGACACCACACCTGTACCCCTGCCCCCCTCCTCCCCAGTCCATCCTCCACACTGCCCCACTGCAGTCTTTACAGCACGATTCAGCAGTGATCATGGCACTGCCAGTACAAGGCTCTTATCAAATCCTGAGCATGCCATGTGGTCCTTGCCCATCCTTCCATCCCATGCCCCTGTCCTATTATTCCCCCCACCTGCCAGGCTTTTGAATGCCTCTACAGTTTTTACATCCTCTCTTCTAGCTGCTTGGAACTCCCGTCACCTTCCTGGAAAAGTCCTAACTCAAGTGAGGCTGCAAAGCTTTCCAGGGACCAGTGAGTGGAATTAACTGCTTCCTTCTGTATGATCCTATAGCAGCCCATGCACACCTCTGTCACATCACTCGAAATATTCTGCTGCAAAGTCGGTTCTCTCATTGTCTCTCCTACCACATTAGGTTGTGGGCAAGGACCCTGTCGTCTTAATTACGAAGCAAGTGCTATTTTAAAAGCTATGGATAGCTATGTCTGCATTCAAAATGGTGTAACAATCTTTGGGGAAGATTTGGAGTTTTGTGGGTTTTTTTTTAATTGGGAAAAACACTGCGGTCTCCTTTTTAATTTACAAAGGAAATGCCCAAAGCCTGGTAGGAAAAGAGAGACTACGATCATAAGAAGCCAAACAGTGTTTAAAATCAAGCTCTTCAGTGGCCTGGGGCACCCAAAGGAGACATTGCCTGGCTGCAAAGAAAGTCTCCCTGTTCCTCCACAGTGAGGAGCCTGGGGCTGGGGAAAGGGAAAGCTGGGTGGGGGAAGTGGATCTCAACATCAAGACAGCTGCTGGCCAGGGCTGCAGAAGACATTGCTGGGGCAGTGATAGCTAACCTCTCACTTCGGCTTTCCTCTTCCATGTTGTGATTCTGTCATGATGACTTCTGGTTTGCCCTGTCATCTACTCACATCTATGCCCCAATACCAGTCTTGGGGGGTGAAGGAAGAAAACGCGTCTGTGCTTTGGGGCAAACCAGAGCCCAGAGAGCCAGAGCATCAGTAGCAGACGGAAAGAGGGGCAGCAATGAAGGGGAGCATCCCCTGGAGAGAGCTGGCAGAGACAGGCTTGTGCGCGTCTTCGTGTACTCCCCAGAGAGGGTGAGTGGACTTCTGGCCATTTATAAGACTAAGGGCAGGAGTCACTTTATTTGGATAACAAAATAAAGAGTTATCCTTGGAGGCTAAAAACTTTTTATGTTGTTTATAGTCCGAGCAATCAGCATGGTTCTGGGCACACTGAACGGGCTCAAAAAAAAATATCTGATAAGGGAACAAATGAAAGGTAAAGGAATAGACGTTTTGCTTCAATATAGTCTCAAGTATTTGTTCTTCCTGACAGTTCTGTCATGTTTCTCCTGGCTTTTTGTAACTTTGTTCTTACAAGGCCTTAAGGAGCTGAAGAAGAGGCCAGAAGCAGAAAAAATAGGACCTGGTAGTGACAAATGAATGCAGGGTAATAATCTTGGTAGGAATGAGAGAAGAGATCGGCTAATTAGTAGGAGGCATCTAGGAGTTCATCTGAGGTCCTGTGTGCCCCCAGCTCTCCCTGCCTCACCCCACCCTCAGCCGCCAGCCAGCCTCACCTCTGCCACTATAGCAGATGGTACAGGTCACCAGTTCAGGAGGGCACCATCCAATTTGTCCCTAGTTCTTAATTCCCTGAGCCACTAAAATGATCCTGGGTGGACAAAGGTCTCATGTCCTCCAGCCACCAGGACAAAGAAACATAAAAATCCACAGAAGAGAGGATCCACGGGTTCCTCGCAGGGCAGGAAAACGCTGTGTGTTCTGGAAGGTTCGAAGAAGGAAGTCCTGCAGAGCTGTAGAGCTTCCAGGCCAGAGGTTTCCAGGAGCCTGCGGTCAGTAACTCTACAGACACTCATGAAGGTGAGTGTCTACTCAGAGAGAAGCCCTCCGAGGCTCCCCTGACTCTCCTAAAGAGATCTGAAAGACATTTGTGTTCCCCACTTTGACCTCCACATCACTCCCTTCCTCTGAGGTACACTTCCTTCCTTTGGAAGATGTTGGATTTTGTCCACCGAAGCACAACAGTTTCGCCCTCCGCGAAGTGGACAAGGTCGCAGGAAACTGCCCCCTGCCCCCTCCCACAGACACACACACAGGCCGCACAGGTGCACTGATATGGCCGCGGTTCTCCCAGGCCCGGCCGGAAGGGGGTGCTCGCGGAGAGGGGGGCTCTGGGCCAAGCGTCTGCTTCGCCCGCAAAACCACCGCCATTGAACAGGCCCCTGGGCACGTGAAAGGAGGGCGACAGGGCTCTCCTGCCAATGGGAATTCTCAATTCAGCTGTTTACTATTTTAAGCACTTCTGCAAAAGAATGTGAGAAGCGGAAAAGGCCAGAATTGTGAGCTGTCCATTACTGCTCATGGCTCCAAGAGGACAAGAAATAGGAAAATCACAGAATTAATGATGAACCAAGAGACAGAACAAAGGGGAAATGACAAACAAGCAAGGCTTGACAGTGTGCTTAGATATCCTGTTCCTTGCCGTCCATGCAGAGTGGTGCCAAGACTAAGGGATAAAACACAGATAAAGAGCCCAGGTAAACGCATGGCAACTTTTTGGCCCCTTGGGACAATAATAGTAAAACACTGGTGAATGTTATTGGCAAAGGGTTAGTTGTTGATTAAAGGAGTATGCATTTGGAATTTGTTTCTGTTCATAGGAGCATTCTCTAGCAACACAAAACAAAGAACTTTACTTTTTAGTATATTGGGTACTGTTTGTCAGCAGATTTCCAAGACATAAACCTGAAAATATCAGAGCCTGTATTTGGATCTTTCCAGCTATGGGGAAAAAAATAATCAAAGACAAGGGCTTGGCAGCTATTTGAGGGTGTAAGTGAAATATTGAGTGGAAAATAAAACTCATGTATCGAGGTGCCTGGGTGGCTCAGTTGGTTAAGCACCTGCCTTCAGCTCAGGTCATGATTCTGAAATCCCTGGATTGAGCGCTGCATTGGGCTCCCTGCTCAGCAGGAAGCCTGCTTCTCCTTCTCTCACTCCCCCTGCTTGTGTTCCCTCTCTAGCTGTGTTTCTGTCAAATAAATACATAAAATCTTTTTTTTTTAAATCACATATCTATGACAAATATAAATCCATCCCAAAATCCAAAGTGGTTAATAAGTACTGAAGTGTTATGGATGGGGGAGATGGAAGGAAGGAGGGGAGGGAGGGAAAGAAAGAAAGCATGGATTTTAGAACTCTCCAGAGCCAAGACTGATCCCTGGACCCCCACCTACTTTGCAGCAACCATTAGTGTGCTGTTTCCCCTCTCCAGCCCCCAAATCCCTGTCTGTGATCGTGGTAGCTAAGAGGGATAAAGGTTTAAACCTAGAATATAGCACACACTCAGGAAATAAGAGTTTTTCCCTTCTTCCTTCAAAATGGGTTTGGGGCAGCAGCACTGAATTCTTTTAGAAGGTCTTGAACTTCAGGCAGAGCAGTCATGAGCAAAAAACCAGAGACAAACTAAGGAGTAAAAGTGAGGCAACAGTAAAGGAATCCTAAGAAATGGATAATTGTTCTCCGTCACTCTGAAAATGTAGTAAATATTCAGTTCTGTCCTCTCACACTGGGCAGAGCAAACATCCACAGATTCACTGAGAGCTGACTCAGGGGCCTTTGCAAGGCCACTGACCGCTGAGGACGGTCGTCGCTCACCTTGGCTCTGCGGCCACTGACCCACAGGTCATCTCTCCTTTCAGTGTAGAAATGGAATCAGGGTCAGCAGCAGTATCACAACCAGCATGTTCATGGTATAATGCCAGGCTTTGTCTCAGGACACTTACTTGGTCATCTGACTTTAGCTCAGGGCAGGAGTTCCCAAATTTAAAAATATGAGCAGTCTCTTGTGCAATGCCAAGAATGTCACAGAACTCCCCACGTGACCCAAGATGCCCTTTTTGTACCTATCAATTAAGAAAACCTGTAATCTCAAAAATCTACTCTAAATGTGAATTATATTTCACTCCATGGTATCTACATATGTTGAAAAAGAGTCATGACATTTGTATGTAAAATATGACTAATCCCACAATATCTGTGGACAAGGTGAGAAGAATACAGCCTTCTGGATGCCTTGCAACATTGTTACACATAACCTACCTCCTGCTGGAGGTGCAAAGCCTACACATGAGGAACACTGAGCGCCTTGCTTCTTTTATATAAATCTTCATCAAAGGCTACCAGGGTGTTTCAGTGGGTTAAGCGTCTGCCTTCAACTCAGGTCATGATCCCGGGGTTCTAGGATGGAGCCCCGCGTCTGGCTCCCTGCAAACAGTTCAGCGGCAAGTCTGCTTCTCTCGCTTCCTCTGCCGCCTTGCCCCACTCATGTGCTCACTCTCACTCTCTCTCTCAAATAAATAAAATCTTTAAAAATGAAATCTCCATCAAAAAAGCTAAAGATGAATAAATGACTTGGTCAATTTTGAAGCCAACTTTTAAAAATAGAAAGATGGAGAGAACATTCAAATATTGAGAGTAAATTGATCCCTAATGTTATAATGAATTAATGAGTATTTTGCTTACAAACAACCAAAATTTATTTCCCACAATTTTAGAGGCTGGGAAGTCTAAGACACCAGCACAGCCACGGCCGGATGGGAAGCTCCATTCCTAGTTTATAGCTGACACCTTCACCATATCCTAACTTGGGGGAGATGAAGGGATCTCTCCCACTAGCCCCCCCTTTTTTTCCTTTTCTGTCTTTTTTAAGGAAGAGAGCAAATACCCTAGTATCTGAAGCACTAGAAAACAAGGATGAAGAAAAAAACCCACAGTTTTTACAAGGAATTACTGGTACAGTGTCATAGCTATGTCTCAGTCTCTTGAGAAATTAATGCTGATTAATTCTTACTATTAATTGTGTCTGTTAAAAATGAAGCTGTGTATTGTTGGATGAAATTTAAATTTACCATAACAGACAAACTAACTAACTATATGAGAAGTCTTTAAAATCCAGTTGCTTAAACAGAAGGTAAAAACTCCAGACACTCATACAATTATCGGGTATGGTATGCTAAGAGTCTCAGGAAAAAACTGAAGCAGCTAACTGAAGATTCCTTTTTCTTGCCTAAATATCTTGAAAATGACAATAATAATAATAATAATAATAATAATAATGGTAACTCCCAACAATTCCTCCAGTCTTCCCATATCAATGCCATTTTTAGGAGACCACCTGCAGCAACCAGATCCATGGTTCTGGTGCAAATGGTGTGTTCCCCAAGTCACTGGTTCATGTGGAGGTATCTGGTCCCATTGGAACAGGTTTGAGCATCTGCCCTCCATGTTTGGTTATGGTCTATGTCAATAAATACAGCAGCAGAGAAGACCCAGCAAAATTATTCACCAGGGACCTGTTTACATTTCTACTGTCAATTCTAATAGGTTTTTTTATTGAATTAAATTCTTCTGCCCTCATTAGAATCATGATTGCCTGTCACTGACTATGACATGTTTGAATTCCCACCAGGATGTTCGACTCTCCGTCTTGTATATTGCCCAGGAGGGATCAAGGACAAAGTGCAGTTGAAAATTTTACACGTCAGTCCTTGAAATGATGGTATAAATACTGCTCAGCAAGTAAGTAATTGTGTTTCACAACAAACAATCACACAAACTCCTGGTGTTCTTTGGTCTAGTGGGATGGGCAGCTCTGCGGGTCCTGCCGCACACCCCCAGGCTGACCTGGCCCCTCTGGACCTCGGCTTCTAGATGAAGCACCTTGTGGCTTCTCGGGTCTGGTTGGAAAACATGATAATCACAACAACAGACTAGAGGACCTACAAGCCAGCAAAGCATACAGACCGGCCAGTCACATCACGGGGTGGGGCCAGGGGTAACGATTTCGGCTAAGACCACAAGAGAAGACAATAGAAGGTACAGAGAGACTTGGATGCTGTGGTGGGCATCCACTCTAGCAGATGACTCTTCTAGATAAGAGGAGAGAGACCCCCAAGAGGTGGCCATGTTTATTGAACATTTACTCTGCCAAGTGCTTTTTATACTTTAATTCTTTTCTAAGAATTCCAACTCAGTGAGGAAAAATGATTACACCTAGCTCTCTGAAGCTCTTAGAGCCATTGTCCCACCACCCTAGAGTAAGCAGCTGAGAGGGAGGGAGATTACGGTTGTCTGACTTTCATAGGATAGCGGCTTGGGGCAGAAGCTGTCCCTCCAGAGACCTGGAATGTGACAGAAGCTGGCGGGGGGGCTTTGGGGACTCAGAAAGGGTCCTGGCTAAGAGGATCAATGGAACCACAAGCCAGATTCCACAGAGATCTATGAGCACAGATACATTCCATCAGGACCATCCTGAAAATGGGTTCATAGTTTGGAGTTTGCTGTTTCTTCAGTAACTAAGTGGAAAGAAAAAGCACTAGCTAGCCAAGAATTGTGGTGGGAGAAAAATAAGCCATCTTCTATGTCTTCGATTCTTAATTTTCAGTCAAGTGTATAGATGTCATTCCATGAGACTTCTTGTTGGGGAGATTTAACCAGCATCAAATCAGGTGCTTCATCCTTTAAGCCTTAAAATTTTCACATTCTACAGCTTGATCCTGTCTTTCAACATTCCCCAGCTTGCATGTCTCTTAAAGATGTTCCCGTCCCTTGAGAATCCAAATCTTAAGGGGTAGGGTCTAGGCATCTATATTCTTAATAAACTGCACAGGAAGTACTAGCACCCGCCCCCCAAAGTGAGAGTCCCAAGATATAAAGCAAGTTAACATTTTGCAGTTGGATATCAATCAGTCATCGTGTCTTCATTGCGGAGAAAATGAGGAACTTTTGGACAGGGGGTTATGGGAAATAGGCTGGGTCTAGAGAAACTCATCTTCTCATCACTGTTAAAATTCTTCTTTAAGAGATTTGAAATTAACTGTATTGGAATATCAAAAAAAATTCTTTCTATAAAAAACAACCATAACCTAAAAAGAGCAGAATATAGGGATAGAGTTTCTTTGATTATTTGACAGCTTGCTTATTTGTACTCATAAACTCAGAACTTGGCACCTGGGGAGGGAAGCAGTTTTGTCCACTCACTACTGATTGCCTATTTACAACCTGATTTCCAGCCATGTCTCTTTATTGACATGAAGCCGGCAAACAGCTTCTCTCTCTTCTCAGATGATTTCTCCTTTCCTTCCTCTACCTCCCTCTGTTCGTCCATGAATTCTCTTTTCTTATTCTTTGTTCTGTCTCTCCGTGTTCATTCCCTGCATCTCGTCTTTCTTGGACAACCTCTCTGTACTTGGCCTCTAGAGACCTCCTTCTGTTTTGATTTTTCTTTCCTGTCAGACTTCGGGATGCCTTCTGTTCTAACATCACTCCTCTCCCTGCCACTCCCAGTCTCCTGGTTTGGTACCCAAGCTGTTTTCCGTTCCCTGGCAGCTAGCCTCAAATTCCATTCTGCCACAGGATTTAACTCTAAGTCAGGCAGTAAATGGGCTCTTTACAAATCTAGCTTAATTTAAAGAACTCTGTCCACAAGCTGCACTTCTGGGGATATTTTGCAAGGGTGTCAGCAGTGAGGCTGTATGCACGTGCTTGTGCAAGAGCAGGCTGCTCGCTGTCCCTGTCACTCTGAGACCCACGTTAGGTCTCAAATTAACCAGCCAGTGTAAACTGCAGAGACCAAGAGACTCATCTTCTTCTTCTAATTTGTATAATTTCAGCAACCAGGACATGAGGTGCACAGGCCTAAGTGTCTGTATGGCAGAAGCAGCAGGAGAATATTGAGTCGATCAGCTTGGATCGACTTGGAGCGCAGGTTGGATGCTGGAGATCAGAGAAGATTGGAAGTCATTAATTATTACTGCATCTTTCAACCTGGATGACCCGGGGGAGGGGGTCGGGGGAGGGGAGGCGAAGTCACTGTCTTTCCTTGTTACATACTGTGACAGTTCATATTCTATACCTTTCTTACTGAGTCTACTTGGGACCATTGACATTTGGTTCATAAGGTCATTTTTTAAAGGACTTGTTTTGATAGACAAACTGCGGGTCTTTGAACAACTTCGGAAAATCTGTACTAAATTTTGAGTGCCATGCTGTGTGAGTCCAAGGGCATAACAACACTCAAGTGTCCAGGGAAGACACGCCCACCTACCTCATTTTGTTTAGAGAATGCAGTTTTCACTGTGACTAAGACCTGCCACCCCCAGGAAACAAGGAACCAAGGCAAAATATGTAAAATTTCTTTCTCCCGTCCCTCCTCAGGTGCTAATGAGGAGTGACATGAGGGAAGGGCCAGCTCAGAAGCAGCAGAGGAGCAGAGGTGAGAAACAAGAGAGCATGGTGAGATGAGATGAAGGGGGGAGAAAGGGGGAAAAAACTACATTAATAACAGCAGGACCATTGTACAGACCAGCCTCTCTGTATGACAGTGCAATGGTCAAGCTCCATCATGGAAGGAAGGGGAAGGAGAAGGGGAAGTGGAGGGAAGAGAAGGCAAGAAAAAAGTTATTAGTGGAAAAGAAACATCTCCCCTGGCATTATGGGTACAGCCTAGTTTTTCACTGCCCAACAGTATCCACTCACTATAGGTAACTATTAAACATTAAATTAAATTAAAAAGTCAGTTCTTGAAGTGCACCAGCCCCATCTCTGCAGTAGCCACACTGTGTCAGTGCCTGCCCCCTGGGATGGCTCAGACACGCACATGGCCATCATCACAGGGAGTCCTACCGCACTGCCCTGCTCTGGTGGATTCTGGTCTGATGGTGGGCTCTGCCGAGTAGCTCAGCGGGTAGCCATCTCCAGCCAAAAGAAAAGAGTAGAAAGCTGTGAGGGAAGGGAAAGGCACAGAGGGGAGCAGCCTGGCATCAAGTCTCCTTCATGAGTCCCAAGAACTTGCTGCAGACACAGCCTGGGAGGAGACAGAGATGGGAACATTTGCTTCTCAAATCAATCGCTCCTCTCCCTCTCTGCCTGAGGGTTTAACTGGGAGCAGTGAGTGGATTTATATGAGTTTCCTCATATAAATTAAGTGGAAAGGGAAGGCTATCCCAGCACTCAAGGCCTGGGAAACCAGTAGCGCCAACACGATTAAATAATTGAACTGTCTCACCTTGCCCGTCAAGCTAGATTCCAGTGAGGGTAATTAATCTTCATACTGCCTGTTGTTCCCTGCCCTGTCCATACTTCGGCTGTTGTTCAAAGTCAAGTTTCCCAACCTGCCCGTTTCTTCCAAGAGAAGAAAAGAGAAGAGGAACCCAAACAGGAAGACTTTTTATAGAAGGGCACTAATAGAAGTTATTTTTAGATCTAGTCTTTATGCCTCCCCACCCCCAGAAAAAAATGGTGGAATTAACATTGTAACTGTATGCAACTTGATATGCGAATTTCAGAGAAACAAAAATATTGGGGGGTTATGGTTGATCTTGAAGGTTGAATTTTAGAACTTTCCTTCTAGAAACTGTCAGCCACCATAGTCCCGTGAGCCCCGAAATGACACAAAGACTGAGACAAGGTGCCCTGCCTGGCTTCGGTCTCCAAAAAGGTGAGAGAGAATCATTGCTTAAAAGCAAAACCAAGGTGGGTGAAGGTGTTATCATCACACCTGTGGGGTTGGGTTTGTTTGGGTTTTTTTTAATATTTTATTTACTTGAGAGAGAGAGAGAGAGTACAAGCGGGGGTGAAGGGTAGAGAGAGAAGCAGACTCCCCAGTGAGCAGGAGCCCCATGTGGGACTTGATCTCAGGACACTGGGATCATGACCTGAGTCTCAGATATATGCTTAACCGACTGAGCCACCCAGAAGTCCCTCATCATGCCTGTGTTTAAATTCATTCACTCACTCAACAAATTTGTTGAGTGCCTTCTACACTATGCACTGTTCTAAGAGGTTGGGATACCTCTGTGAACAAACAGACAAAATCCTTGCAGCAGTGAAACTTATGTTCCTAAGGACGGTGCTTGGGTTTGTTTTTAATCCACCCACACCTTATCAATATGCGTCCATTTTAAAGGTGCAAATTTTAGCATCTGTTTATTTTGTATCACTCCCCATGGTTTGATTCCTGGAAAAGTGTGTTTGTGTGGGTGCACGAAAGTAACTATAATCCCCAGGACTTTCCCAGAATCATGCACATTGTGAGGCTGAATCACGCCAGGAGGAAGGGAGGGAGCTTTCCAGCTAGCTCCGTACACATCCACCTGGGCCTCCCAAAATGACCAACACTCCCAAGGTACGGCCAGCTGCCAGTCTGTCTCTTCCTGGAAGAAAGCAGATAGGAGAGGAGCTCCTTGGCAGCAAGACAAGAACAGTGAGATGAGATGGAAGAGCCAAACAAAAAGCCGGAAAAAAGAAAAATAATCTCCCTTGCATTATCCACCACCCCTAAGTGTGTATTAATGGACCGATAAAGTATGCCCCGGAGAGTCTTAATACTACAATATTAAACTCTGTGCACCAAGAAAAGTAAAGATGGCACATTATAACAAAGAGAGCTTGGGTTCTCTGTTGTTGGTTTTCTGGTTCTTGCTAATGTTCTGGTTTTTAGTTTTGCTCACTTGGATGTAGTTTCCTTTAAAGGGCCACTTGGCGCAGAGAGCATTTTCCAACACAGTGCAATGCTGCCCCCTAGTGACTGAATTATGTAAGCGCACCTGCAGAAATCCAGCTTCTCTCTTAGGCGAACTTCCCATACACAGTTCGGCCTACATTTCATTTCACTCTCTTTTCATCCTCAAAAGTGCAAATATTTCATCCTTAAAGATTCTCTGCACAGAGATATTTTGTGACTCAGCCTAGTTCACACCACTGATCAACATAGCATTTTATTCTAAAATATGAACTGTGTGCTGATTACAAAATAAGCAGCGGTAGTGAGTGGATTTCTCCCCTTTTTGCTTATAAATTAAGCAATCTCCCCAGAGAAAGCTCAGAAATCAGGCCTATTGCATATAACCTTTAGAATCCTGATTGGAATTCTCACTGGAAAGACATTTACTGAGAACTCAAGCTCCAGGAAATCAATGCCTGGCTCTGACAGATATTCAACTCCCAGACAAATGTATTTGATTTCACATCATCCTTCAATCTTTGTACCGGGAATAAACCTGAGACCAGAAGCTCTGAAAATAATGCAGGTGGTATACTGCACTAACAGAAGCCTCTTCCTGAATGCACGACAACGCGACTGCTATCTTAGAGAAAATTATATCATGTGAAAATACATAAGGAGGGATTGAGTGAGAGCTCATCATACCATGATTAGCTAAAGCCAAGTGCATGATCGCATTTTCTTCAAGTTTTGAGCCCACCACCTGCATCATGATAACCTGGGAGTTTGTTAAAAATGCAAATTTGGGGGCCCAACCCAGGTCCATTAAATTTGAAACTGTGAGTATAGGACCTAGAAGCCTGCATTTTACCAAGCACCTTGGATATGCATGCTAAATTTTGAGTTTAATAAAATTTTCAATTTTCATTTAGAAGATCTTCCTATTCAGGAATTCTCAAACATTAGGAAGCTATAAAATCGCACACATACACAAAAAGGAATAACTTCTATTTACCAATGAACACATTGCCTTGATTTTTCTGCAAAATTAAAAGATCTCATTTGGCAGTGCCAGACACTCTCCCACCAGTAAACAATGCTAAATGGCTAGCCCAAATCATAAATACCACTTGGTCATTGCTGGTGATAATTTCTAACTGTACTTCTTACCCCAAAGCCATTCTTTCAAAAAGCCCCACCGGTCAGTAGCACGGAATGATTCATTAAGCAGAAACATTCACTAACTCAGAAGATTTGACAGGCTTGAGAGTACCGCAGAGCTCTCTGGGTTCATAGAGAAGGGCCTGACAAAAATGAGCAAAAAACAAAACAAAGCAAAACAAATAACCCAAGGCACTAGCCCTTCCCTATTTTTCTCCCTTCTGAATGGCACAGCTGGTCCTGGTCTTGCCTCCTGCTTCTCCATGCTCCCCCCACCCCCGCCCTTCCATAAGCCATTGTTCTCTGCCTCTCTCTGTCATCATTTTGTGGCTGCTTGTCATCAGGTCCCGTCTCAGCCATGGCGAGAATGGAGTACACTCCGGTCTTGCCAAGCCCAGGCCAAGGGGTGAGCCCAGTTAGACTCTCGGCACACAGTGGAAGCCATTGAACAGGTGCCAGTCCCAGCAGGTTGTATTTCATTGTCTCCCTTGATTGCTTGACTGAGCCATGGGAGGAAACAGCAAGGGATGGGAAAGGGTTATGTTTTTGCCTAAAGGAACAGGCACGAAGCTTAAAGAGGGTCTACCAGCTCCACTGACCGCCCACTCCACCGTCACTCCGTCACGCGCAGACAGAGCCAAAGAGGCAGATTTCTGTTCCTCAAACCCGTGTGTGGGGAAGGCAACAATGCGGCTTCATCGGGCTGGGTTCTCCTGAGAAACCAGGCATGAAAAGAAAGTTCCTTCATGTCCACGCCACAGGGAGAGCAGACCGATGTGGAAATCTAGAAACGTTCCAACCAGTCAAGCTGATCACCGAGAGCAACCTCTCCGGGGGACGGTGTAGAGTCATGAATGACATTAAGAGAAGAGCCTTTTAGTTTAGTCTGAGGAGGGATACTTGGGACCATGTCAGACCTGTTTGTTCTGAGAAAGATCGACCATTACAGAGCATCATTAAACTTAATATAGAATTTCAGTGTATCCGGGAAGGTGGGCTCTAAGTCACGAGGGCAGACCGGCAGCAAAGAGAAGCCCGGGATAAGAATTTATCGCAGAAGGTTGGCTATTTATGTCCGGCTGCAAAGACAGAACAAATTGTAAACTTAATGATAAAGCAGTTTAGAAGAGAGGGTTTATTTTTAATGAATTACAATAAATATATATGAATGTAAGTGTTCTCCTGCAGCTAGGATTTGAATTTCCTAAATCAGCTAATATCTTAAATTCCCCTCCATTTGTATCTGGCCCATGCCACATCTGATGATCCATACCACTTTATAGCCCTCCTTAATCACTCCATGTGGGTAACTTGCATTTAAAACTAGTTCTCTTTGCCACTTGACCTTTAAAAGGAGATTAGAGAGCAAATTTTTCATCCTACAAAACGACTATACTTTCATATACATGAAACAGAGTACAGTTGAACAGGAATTCAGCTAACAGTATGCCATTTTCAAGCCTGTATGGGTCTGAAAACAATTGTTTTAAGAAAAGAGGAGGGGAGGGGAAGGAATCAAAACCATATTGGTTATTGCTTATTTGTAAGAACTGATTTTCTAGGTTTCTTTGGCCCTTTGTTCCTGTGAGAGGCAGAATAATGTCCAAAACGCCCACATCCTTATCCCTGGAATCTGTGAGTATGCTATCTCATGCGATGAAAAGGGACTTTGCAGATATGATTAAGTCAAGGACCTTGAGATAGGAAGATTATATAGGATTAACTGGTGGGTTCACTGTAATCACAGGGCTCCCTCTCAGATTAAGGAGGCAGGGGAGTCATTCAGAGGAAATGTCATGGTGGGAGCAGAAGTAAAAGCAAAGAGCTTGCTGGCTGTGGAGGTGGATGGGGCTTCCGTCCAAGGAAGCTGGGAGACGTCCAGCAGCTGGAAAGACAGAGAAGCAGACTCCCTTCTAGAGCCTCCGGAAAATGCAGCCCTGTTGACACCTTGATTTTAACTCTTTGAGGCCCATTTTGGACTTGAGACCTCTAAAACTGCAAGATAATAAATTCGTGGGTTTTCAAGCCACTAAGACTGTGACAATTTGTTACAGCAGCAATAACAAACCAGGATGGTCACCAGGTTCTTCTCTGGAAGGAATTATAACTGGCATTTTCCGTGCCTCAAAGACTGACAATGAAACACTGGGCAAACACTCAAAGTGGATGATTTTCCTGGGCATAATTAAAATCTGACCTGCACTTGATAGCTATGGGTGTCAATCACCCACAAAAACAAACAAAATAGGACATTTGGGGGGGGGGGTTGTGAGGTTTTTTTGTTTTTTTTTTTAAAGATTTTATTTATTTGACAGAGAGAAACACAGCCAGAGTGGGAACACAAGCAGGGGAGGTGAGAGAGGAAGAAGCAGGCTTCCTGCCGAGCAAGGAGCCTGATGTGGGACTTGATCCCAGATCTCCAGGATCATGACCTGAGCCGAAGGCAGTCGCTTAACCAACTGAGCCACCCAGGCGCCCTGGATATTTGGTTTTTTATAGAAGACATTATCAAGGTTCCTTGCAGAGTACCCTGGAAGTACAAAATCACTCATGTGAACTGATATGGCAGACATTTCCGTTGTTTTAACACTTCCTCTGATCGTCCTGATTTAACAAATAGTAAGAAATTGACACAGAAAAGGGTTTTAAACGAGGGAGAGGGGCGCCTGGGTTAAGCCTCTGCCTTCGGCTCAGGTCATGATCTCAGGGTCCTGGGATCGAGTCCCACCTCGGGCTCTCTGCTCAACAGGGAGCCTGCTTCCCCCTCTCTGCCTGCGTCTGCCTAGTTGTGACCTCTCTGTGTGTTGAATAAATAAATAAAATCTTTGAAAATAAATAAAATAAAATAAAATAAAATAAAATAAAATAAAATAGATAAAATAAAATAAACAAGGGAGAGAGCCCCACTAAAATGGACTTCCTGATCTGCATATCAACCAGTAAATGAGAACTCATTTTGTTGGTGAAATGGGAGAGATACAGGCAACCTTATCATTGAGAACCACAGGGAGGACTAAGCCTGATGGGAAGCCAGCACCAAGCACATCCTCCCTGCACAGAGGGAACACTGAGACGGGGGACCGAGGGGCCTGCCTTCGTGCCAGAAACCTGCCTTTGACTCGTAAATACCGACTTTTCCCAGGCTATCTCAAAGTTAGGCCCTGCTGTCACAGCCCAGGGTGAAGGGATAGCAGATTATTTCTCTTGTACAATCAAGGTCCTGGGCCCTCTCCACTGATGCACCAGCACTTACTCCGATATGTGAAAGTGGGAAATACTCTAAATGGTTTTTAAAGAATACTGTAGTCTTCCCCAAAGCTCCCTGAAATCCTAAACTCCTAGAAGCTTTCTGCTTTCAGTAGAGTTTCACTTCTCAAAGAGTTTTGGTTTTGTTTTCCCATTCAAGTTTGTTTTCTTGTTTTTTTAGATTAATGATATCTTGAGAGCTGGCCGGGAGGAAGAAGGGTGCTTGAAAGGGAGAGAAGGTGGAAAATGAAGAGGCAGCAAGGGACTCACTTGGGTAGTCAGACAAACAAATCATCTGTCTTTTGGGCTCAGGTCCGGAAGGAGGGAAAGGCCTAGCATCCCGGACGGCAGCCCAGAGCAGGCCTGCTACCGACGCTCTCGGGCTCTGAGTGAGAGAGACAGACCGAATTCTCAATTCTCCCCAAGCAATAAATATAGAACAGGAGGCTACGTCCTTCTCATTAAAGAATAATAGACAGAAATTGCTTACAATCATCCCTAATGGATTGTCAGTTTTCTGACAATGGGTTCAGCAATTAGTTTGTCAGTTTTTAACCAAATGTAAAAATAATAATGATCCCGAGTGAGCCTTTGATCTGCCCTGCCACCTTTCACCTGAGGCTTCTAGGGCCTCCAGCTCCTCCCTCGCTCTTTTGGCATTTGCCACACCCACTCTGGACCAAGGCATTAATCCACCTCTTACAAGGTCATTCAGGAAAATCCCATGGAAAATGCTGGCCATTCACCCTTTCCTATCCTGGCCCCCCTAAACCTTAAAAAATAAAAAATGAAAAATTTTCATTAAAAAATATAGATTTTTTTTAATCCCCTACCTTGGTTAAAATCTGGTCTAAACCAGAGATTGGCTTTTTTAAAAATCTGACCTCTGACCTCTGACCTCCTTATATTAAATTAATGTCATGATGGAGGAGCCATGGCTGCCAGGCCGGTTGTGCCTGGAAGTCACAGGAGGAAGCGGCCAGAGACGGAGGTAGACCCACATACCTCCTCAAGCAAACGGCCTGGTGGCTAAAGTCCTTGAAGGGATGGCGAGGACCTCTGTGGAAAGACAGGCTGATTCCATCCATGACATTTCTAGAAAGCACCTTCAATGCCCGTGCTGTTCTTTCCTCTCCTGAGAGAAAAGTCAGCCAAACCCTACTACCATCTCTCCTCAGAGCACTCAAGAGAAAGTACTCCCTCCATTCCCAGCCCAGGAACCATGCTATTAACGTTTCCTCCACAGTGGCTGCATTCTTTCCAAGTTTTGAGATGTTTCACTGGAGCCGTCTCTACTTCCTCACGATGGTAGAAAGACAGCAAGCTAAGGGTAGAGAGCATCCTGGTCAAGGACGCAAGGTGACCCAGTGAATTCCGGGGCAGACCTCTCCTCCTGAAGCTTGCATGTGAACTTACTCCCTTAGAAAGAAAAGGGCAGAGCAGGGAAGTCCACGGGTGCAACAATCCCCGTTGCCACCACACAGCCCTTCCCTAATTCTCCTGTCCTCATGCAGGTGTCCCCTGGATACAATAAACTACTAAGGGCTTGTCTCACTCTGTGCTAGGAGCTATGATGGGTGCCACACAGACATTACTCAGGAACCTTCTCCAATCCCCTCTGTAAAAACCACTAGCCCCATTTTTCTATCATATCCCTCATGGCTCATAATTCAGTCTTAGCTCTAGGCTTCTTCACTTATTTGTCTCTCTGTCTCCTTGAAGTTCCTAGAAGGCAAAGACTAGGACTGCTTCATCCTGGCACCTAGCGCAGTGATCAGCACGTAAGAATCCATAACTATTGAATTTATCAGTTACAGTCCTTAGAACAATGGTGGAAGCCAGGTGTGATGATCCCTATCTCACAGGTAGGAAGTCTCAGAACGGCTGTAGTGATTGTCCCAAGGTCACAGAGCTAATTAACTGTGAAGGCCAGGACACAAGCCCAGGCTTCTTAGACCATAATTCTGGTCCCTGGACCATCTTCCTCAAACAGTACATCCCCCCCTCCTTCCATCAGCCAACCCCATTCATCCCTCCCACTTTATTCAAAGAAGCTCAAGGTCCACTCCTCCTTGAAGTTCTGCCCATCATTTCTCCACAATCACTGACCTTCCCAGTGGACTCTCATATTTACTTACATAAGAGCTTGTATGTGGGTCATTTATCTACCTGAATTATATAATGATTAGAAAAGAAAGAAAACCGGAGGGAGGGAGGTCAGGAAGAGAAAATGGAGGGAAATGGATTTCCAGAACAGAAGGAGGTATTTGAGCAGGGGCAGCCTTGAGAGAAATAAAGAGCACTGAGGAGGGAAAGCAGCCCAGAGGCACATCCTGCCTTTCACGAAGAGGGAGCCGGGACACACAGAGACTCACATTCACTCTGGGGGTGAGGGGATGCTCATTGTGCTTGGTTCTGCTGCCTTCCAGCACGGAGTTGCCATGGGCGGACCTACAGAGTTGCAACCCAGATAGGGGGATGGGGAAACATTCCTGGCTTGCGAGGTTTTTTCCCTAAACCACACCAAACCGTAACACCTGATGGAGGTGCCCCACACTTTTGCTTTTGGAAGCATCCCCATCCCTGAAGACTTGAGATCTCTGAAGATGGGCCACGGCAACAGGACATGGAGTCGAGAGGGCAGAAACCCTGTTCATTCTCAGCACCCTTGCAAGGTTTGGGGCGGGGTTCTGCTCTATCCCTGCGATGCTGCGTGCTTTCCTGTGACCCCCCTGCTGACTGCCTGACTATCCGCCCTTTAGCAGAGGACCTCCAATATGTTCAGACGCAGACAAAATGAGTTCTTCACCCACCCTGGCTCCGGCCTCTCAAGATAGCGCAACTGCTTTTCCAGATCTCTTTACTCCACCTCATTTAAGGTGCAGAGCGACCTCAAGAGCAAGCAGAGAAAAGTAGGACTTGATGCAAACTGGAAAATGGCTCTCTGGTTATTCAACACTGTCGTTACACTATAGCAAAATTCCAAATGCCTCTGCACAGGCTGTTGAGTCCAATCCCGACATAAAGGAACCCAGAATCATTTACAGGTTGAACGCTTGCATTGCTGTCTTAATGGAGGTGGGCTCATCTCTTGGCCCACATTATGCAGGACAAAAGAGGCAGACATAAAGAATCACCTATTTATCAGTTCTTTTTTCTATTAAAGGTGGGAACAGAAAACTGACACCCACAAGGACCCTTTTCAGCAAGGGATTATATATCACGCCACAGAAATACATAAAAGACAAATTATCCCTGAGATCATCGTGCCTCCATTGACCTATTCAAGGTTTAAAGGAAGCTGCAATTAGAAGCCATGGTCACAGATCTGTGGGCAGCTTAGAGCGCCAGCACTCACTTTAATCCTGCAGAAATGAACCGGCATGAATTTTGTGGGCATGTACTTTGTCTCAGTTTGAATTCTGTGAGTCTGATTCAGATTTGTGGGAGTTTGGTAATTTGCCTTTGTTAACAAGATCTTTCTCAGCTTCTGCAGTGTTTACAATATGAGATCTAATTTGGGCTTAAAATACTCATGAAAATTAACTACATTACTTTTAAAAATGCAATTGGGGAGAGATGGAGAGGGAAAACGATGTCACATGCCACAAACTTACCACGTTTGCACATTTGCCGGAGAGTTCTCCCAGCTGCTGGAGGCTAGCGCGCACAGACGCCACTGCTCCCGCCCTTTGGTCTGACCCGACTCTCCGGTATGAAGATGAATGAAAAATCTGTTTTACTGCTTTTGTAATAAGAGAAATTGGAAATCTATGCAGGACAGGAACATTGAGGTTTTACTTGTTTTAGCCCTTAAAAGGCATAAAAGACCCTTGATGCAAAGCTTCAGGAGCCCAGTGGGAATGGCTGAGATGTGGGTGATTATCATACTTTTTCTCTATAATAGTAGCTTTCATTTCTCCAGTGATTTCCATGTACCAGGCACAGTTCTGAGCACTTTACTTGCATCACTCCCTACCAACCTGATAAGGAGGTTATAGCACAAGCAAAAAAGCAACCTTCCCAAGCCACAGGGCATCTCATCTGCAGATCCAGAATTGAAATCTAGCTCCTGGCCCTCAAACCCTCACCCATCACTCTGATAGGCTGCTTGACCGAAACCTCTTCTTAAGGAGGGGATAAAAAATATATATAATATTTTAGAAAAGATCCACTAGATTATGACAGCCATATCCCCGGGACATAAACAATACTTAAAATACCTTTAGTTTATGAACTTCATAAAAGCCAGTCAGTTAAATTTAAGCCTACAATGCAAAAATAAAAAATAAAAAATGGATCAGTCTAGAAAGACTCAAAAATATGGGTGTGGATTTAAAAAAAAAAAAAAAAAAAGCCTTTTTCAGAGCATCGGGATTCTAGCATGTTGCTTCCAGGAAAGGTGGGCTGGCTGTCTCCAAAGGGTCCAGCTCCTTCCAGCCAGAGGCCAAATTTCTTCACTGTACCAAGGGTGGACCCAAGTCCCTCTAAGAGGTAGATGAAGAGGGCGCCTGGGTGGCTCAGTGGGTTAAAGCCTCTGCCTTCAGCTCAGGTCATGATCTCAGGGTCCTGGGATCGAGGCCCATGTCAGGCTCTCTGCTCAGCAGGGAGCCTGCTTCCTCCTCTCCCTCTGCCTGCTGCTCTGCCTACTTGTGATCTCTCTCTGTG
Source organism: Spilogale gracilis (assembly GCA_004023965.1). Lineage (NCBI taxonomy): Eukaryota > Metazoa > Chordata > Mammalia > Carnivora > Mephitidae > Spilogale > Spilogale gracilis. The sequence goes on from PITA01001350.1 coordinate 129,384, forward strand.
TCAAATAAAGAAATAAAATCTTTAAAAAAAAAAAAAGAGGTAGATGAAGAATAACAATGATTTATAAAGCTAGAATCCCAACATGTTAATTTCCAACAAAAATTAGATCTGCTATGTGAACCATAGTGGAAACTTATCTACCTAATTCCTCCCTTAGGCTGCCCTGCAGGGAAAGTCAGCCCCTAATCAGAAGGGGGCTGGTGAACATGGAATCAGAATATAGTTCTTCTACTCAGGTTTAAGAGCAACTCCTGATGACAGCTTATCAATGAATCTAGTTCCACAAAAGGGATACCTTGTAAATCAGACAAGATTTCAACTGGCCTGAGTCTTCCTCTTCCTTAGACAAGACTTTGAGGTCAGGAGACTTCTGTGACCCACTTTGCTCTCGCTACCTATGGCTGAGTGATCCTCCTTCACTCTGGGACACAGTCTGTCAGGGTAAAACCAAATCCTTGCTTTCCTGGAAATCTGTCTTTGTTAGATGGTGTTCATATATCTGTACTCTGATCTCATAAGGCTGTCAAGGTTAGGTTCCTTGGGAAGCCAGCTTTGAGATAGAACATATATTAAGGTGTGGTCTTGGGATCATACCTCCTATGTAGGGATGGGGAAGTTGGGGAGAGGGGAGGTGGCTAAGACTTTGTATTCCTATGCCCATTGATTGATGGCTGTGGATCATACTGGAAAGTAGGTGGGGAGTCTCTTCACCTGAGGCAATCTCTAGGGCAAGATAAAAACCAAGAGCTCTCTCTCAGCAGCATTTAAAAGTTTGGGGAAAAGTCTTTCAGTCCTGAATTGGCATATAGGCTACACATTGCAGCATCCCCCATGAAGGATAACCCTAAATTCCTGGAGAAATCCCAACCCTACTGAAAACCAAAGGAAACAGGAAGAGGTAATGGCAGCAAGGGCGAATCAGCTTTCAAGTCTACCCAGCCTAAAAAGGATCTGAAGAATGCCTCCCTCCAGCCAGGGCTGCCCTGTGGCTTCTAGCTAATCCCAGGTCTAGCCTCTCCTCTTCCCCCTCCCCCCTCCAGCCATTCTGACTTCCTCCGCCCCTCTGAGGGCCAGGTTCTCCCTCACCACACTGTGTGTTGCGACCTCCATCTGAGCGCACTCTGCCAGTCCTCTTCCCTCTTGGATTCCTGCTGTCCTTCAGGTTCTGGCTCAAACCCAGACCCCTCCCCCAAGGGGACGACCTCCTCCTGCTGGCCACCCTCCACACCCACTGTGAGCTTCTCTCACTTCTCCCTGCTGGGTAATTCTCTCTTCACTTCTCTACACCCTCTACCCACTAACCTGTCTCCCCAGGGAACAATGAATACTGAATGAGGGAGCGAATGAATGAATGAGTAAAGTGTAAATGAATGGATTCTAGCACTTCAAGGCAGCCCACAATAGGCCTCCATTCCTGAGATGGTTCTAAAAATGACCCCTTTTTAGGGACTTTTAATTTATCATTTGAGGATCATTTTTAGGGAGCTTCCAAGACAACCCCTCACACCCGGGTCCGGCGCCCCAGCAAATGCCAGTATCAGCCTCCTCCTGCTGTGCGGCAGGCGCTGCCCTGGAACTGCCTGTTCCCAGGTCTTTTTTTGTCCCCACCACATGGTCGCTTTGCTAAATGCAGAGCCGAGCTGTTTGTGCCCTCTTCGTTGTTTTATCCCCGGCACCTAACGCAGGCTGGGCATACAATAGGTACTCCAAAAAATATTTCTTAAGTGAACCAAAAAGGGAGAAGTGCACTTATTTAAGGAGAATTCAGTGAAATATTTTCCAATTTACATTGGCATTAAAGTGAAATATGGTGGTGTTTAACTAGCTTCCAACAAAGCTATAAACAAAAGAGCAGGGATTTGGGGGCCTTCTCTGAGGAATATGGAAGAGCCCTACACGTCCTGCTGCGCTGACAGAGGCTCCTCCCTCCCATGGGAAGTGTTAGGAGCTGAGTAACACATTTCGTGTATTTTAGTGATGATTCGAATTACAGCCACACTATACCAAGGACTCACTGGGAGCCCAGCAAGATGCTAAGCATCCTACATAGATAGTATGATCTCAACGAAGGTCCACAGAAGCACCATGGTGGAGGAATTATTTTCTCTATTTTTCAGATGGGGAAGTCAAGGCTCACAGAGATTTGGTCTCCCCCCCCCACCCCAGGTTACCAGACTGGTTAGAGACGGAGCAAGAAGAGAAAAACAGCTGAGCTTGGCCGCCAAGCCCATGCCCATCTTAAGCATGACAAGAAGTTCCCTCTTCCATATAAGCATCTCCAAATAAGTAAAGTAAGTAGGACATTACTGAGAGGCACAAAAATAATATTGGTATGGGTATTCTTTTAAACTTTTTAACTATCTGAGCACCATCCCAGTTTCTACCATATCATACCCACAAAAGGGGCTGGCAGAGCTTCTGACTTTATCTTAAGGGCTGGACAAAGCAACCATTTAGAAATCCGGACTGGGGTCTGGGCACTAATTCCCTCCCAAATGATTTCTTTTCCCATGTCTATTCAGCCAAGTCCCACAGGCGAAGTGCTTTACTTTTTCTACATGTACCCAAGGCAACCTATTCACACTGAAAGTGTGTGTTTAAAATGCATATCTGGCCAAGCTGTGAGGCAGAAGAGAGAGAAGAGGAGGGCTCGGCCTTGCCCTCTGTACAGTACAGCTCAGAATGCTAACCTGGGTCACGGCTGTGTTTTCATCTGGCCATCCCACACCTCAGAGGGAGAGGCCAGGTTGCTGTAGGAGGACTAAAAATTAATGGATTAAAACATTTTTCTTATTTTTTATTTATATGTTTCCATGGTTACAGAGCCATCAACCAACAAATGTGTCCTTCTCTCCTATAAATAAATAGTTCTCAAGGTGGAAAATGATAATAACACATTTATCTACTTTGATAAGTAACGTATCTTAGGAGCTTCCAAGAAAATCCATACTTTTGTTCCACTTCCATCCTTCTTCAAAGACTTGTCCAAGAATTAAAGTTTTGGGTAAAGGAAAAATAAGTCCAGAAAAGCTTTCAGTATAATGAAAATATAGGTTAAGAATCTAGAAGGATTTCAATTAGATTTTTTTTCTGAACCAAAGAAAATCCTAAGAATTTTTTCTTCATTCTAAATTTCCCGGTGCCTTGTTTCTAAACTATTCTTAACCATATCTATTGATTGGGTCAATTCTGTAAACCTGGTCAGCCCTGAAAGCCCCTGGCCAGACACTAATAGCCCTTATAACTCATCCTGGAATCCCTCCTCCCTGCCCCACTCCCTGGCAGGCACTGAATGCCACTCCCACTCTACATTTTTGGATTCCCCTCTGGAAACAAGGCTTCTCATCTCTCCAAGTGCTCCTGAAAGCCATAGAATAGCAAGAAAATTGCCCTGTGCTTCCCAAGCCCCGGGCATTTCGTGCACAGAGAGGACAAGGAGCTCTTCTCCTACAGATCTGACCTCAGCATCTTTGAAACAGGGAGGGGTCCATTTATTTAGGACTTGCTTCAATCATCTGTGCAACTTCCCATTCTTCCTCCCTGTAACTAAGCTCTTTTAGCACAGTGATATTATACAAGAGCCTATGTGGAGCCAACATCTTTGACCATGCTTGCCAGGCGCTGTCCTAGACTGCACCTAACCAGTGACAACTCTGAAGAGAGCTCCTACTCTTTCAAATGACAGACTGCTCCTACAACATAACTGTTTTATGTACTTACATACTCTCTTTTCTTCTGTCCTTTCTGATTGGAAGGGAAGAGGAGGGGAGGGGAGGAGAGGGGAGGGGAGGAAAGAGGAGAGGAGAGAAAAACATGCAATACAGAGCCCAGCCCCCAAGATGGAAAAAACTTCATCCTCAAATCTTCCTGAAGGCAGGTACACCAGCGCACCATTCAACATGCACTTCAGCTCAATGGGTCGTGGAGCGATGTTTAGAAGTCCTTCAGCTGGCTCACCTGGGCTGCTCTGCAGACAACATGGGGTAAGGATAGTGGAGGTCATATTCAGCTGCAGGATGCTCCTTCGGGAAGGTTCGCCTGCAGGTAGAAATAGCTTGGGCACTGGCACTGCAGCTACAACTAGCTACCAAAAACCGTGTTTCCTAACCTCACTGTACCTCTGGAACATAAGAATAAAGTATTCAAGACTAGGCCCCCAATGCTAGAGGATGAGATTGGACAGATCTGGAGAAGAGCTGAGCATTGTAGCTTCTAAAAATTCCACAGGTGTTCTGGCTGTGCAGCTGCACTGGGCGCCGGTGGGTCTCAGAGTCAATCCCAAGCAGAAGGCCTGCCTGAGAGGACCTTCACTTCCCACCGCACCTTCCAGATACTCCAAGTCAACACTGGAGATGAGCCAAAACAGGGAAATAACAAAATGGGATTTACTTCCTTTGTATTAATTTCCTCTTCCTGCTGTAACAAATCACAATGAATTTTTTCAGTAGCTTGAAATGACACGAGTGTATTATCTTATTGTTTGGCAAGTTAAAAGCTCAAATGGCTCAAAAGGAGAATCTGATCCTTGCTTTCTTCAGCTTCTAGAGGCTGCCCGTGTGCCTTGGCTGGTGGCCCCCAGCCAGCAACCACATCACTCCAACCTCGGCTTCTCTGATTCCGGGGCTCCTGCCTTTCTCCTTTATTTAAAAGGACCCGCATGATTACAGTGGGCCCACCAGGATAGTCCAAGATACCGCCTCCATCTGATAATCCTTAATTTAATCACATCTGCAGAGTCTCTTTGCCATGTAAAGTAACATATCCACTGGGTCTGGGGATTAGACAGGGACATGCTGGGGAGAACGGTGATGGTATCATTCTGTTTATCACACTTTTCTTCTGGGAATACTGGGGTAGTCCAATTAAAGTGGAGAGTAGGTGTCTGCCAAGAGGATTCTCTCATTACCAAAGGCTCAAAAACAACCTTGGCCTTAGAGTCTGTGTTTTTTCTGCTTGCTATTTATTTCCACTCCTGCATTTCCTGGTTAACGAGTCTCTCCCATTTCATCTCTCCTTGTCTTTGGAGATACGTCATTCTACATAGGACACAATGCTCATTCCCAAATGAGACCAGGGTACTGCATTTGGCATGCACAAAATAAAAATAATTTTAGAGCGTAAGTTTACAAACTTTATGCAAAATAAGTTTAGGAAACTGAACGGCCAAATATTGCCAATTAGTCCATTCCTGGCACATTGCTCATTAAATGTTATACAAGTCAAGGTGGTCTTTATCATTGTTGAAATAGCATATCTGCACATTTTGTGTGGTTTGAAATCTTTGTAATAGAACCACTATTAAATATATAAGCATGGCATTGGTCCTCACATTCCAATTCTTCTTCGATGGTAAGGGAAAGCATCGTACCCAGCAGTATAGCTCTGGGGAGTTTTGCCCATGATAAGAGAGTATTTTGGAGAGAAAGAAGGAAGAATGGGGGAAAGCAAGTATAAAACTGAGGGAGACAGGATATGGGGTTCTATTTGATAAAGGAAAAGCAGCTGGAAATACACTGTGGTTGTTAGAGAAAATAAGAAAGTCACTTGGAAATTAAATTCAGAGAAGATGAAATTGAAAGCAAGAGGAAATGAAAATTCTCTTTGATTTAAAGAAGGTACATTTAAGAAAGAGTAAGGTGAGGGTAAACATTTTCAGATACCTCTATGTATTTCTTGTTTGTGAATGGCAAGTTCTTCTTCCTTATTTTTCTATTATAGTGTTCATCTTTTTTATTGATTTATAAGCACTCTTTGTGTATTAGGACTATTAACCTTTTTTTCAGAAATACATATTGTAAGATTTCCTATCTGTCAGTCTTGTTGTGATAGGAATTTTTTTCTATGCAGACGTTTTAAATTAGTAATCTGTCAAACTTAACAGTTTTTCCTTATGCTATGTCAGTTTATTATTAAGCCCAGAAAGGCCTCTGTACACCAAGATTATTAAAATATCACCCACTAATAATAAAAAAATGCAAATAAAATGAGATTAAATTTTTACCTATCAGATTCATTCATTTCCTCAACAAATATTTGTCAGATGTCCATTATGTGACAAGCATTGTACTAAGAGCTTGGGATCCAGAAATAAAGAAAACAGGAAAAAAAAGTTCTTCCAGGTCCAGACAAGAAATTAACAGGATGAAAAAATAAACTACATAAATACTAGAGAAGTTCTATGGAATAAAAATAAAGTTAGAGGAAGGGATAACGGATGGTGGAAGGTGGGGCAGGAAGCATTTTAAATAGGATGATTAGTGAAGGTCTGCTGGCAATCCAGGCAGAGCTTTGAGCCAGTTGAAGTCCTCCAATGGGAGCTATGTGATGTCTTCCAGGAACAGCAAGGAAGCCAATGTGACCAGAGGGGGAAAAAAACCAATGTAAGAGTGGAAATGGGTGGGAAGAGGGCAATGTCACCAGATGTTAAGAGCCACTGCAAGAATTCAGAATTCTGAATTATGTTACAAATCATCACAATTGCTCTGGCTTCCACGTTGGGACTAGACTCTCTCAAAAACAGAACACATGTTAGCGAACAATTCTAATAATTCAGGTGAGAGAGGACAGTGACTGGGGCTATGTGGTCCTAAGGAATTGGATGTGATTGATGTCTGAAAAATTAATCAAACGGCATCAAGTTTTTGACCTGTGCAACTAGAAGGTAGAAGTCACTAACAGTGAAGGGAAGGCTGTAAGTGAAACAAATTTGGGGATGTGGAGAGATTGAGGGGTTTAGTCCCAAGATACCTATGAAGAATCTAAACAGAGATGCCAAATTGATGGATCTATAAGTTCCAAAGATCTCTTCCATCTCAAGACGTATACTGAGAAGCCATCAGCACATGGGTGGAATGTAAGGCTATGTGGCTGAGACCACCAGGACACCGGCAAAGATTAAGAATATTGACAATACCAAATTTCAACAGAATTAAGAAAATGCACCTTCTCATAAGTCCTGAATCAGAATAAACCCTGGGAGCAACATGTATCAGGATTTAAACATGTACACCTCTGACTCAGCAATTCCATTTCTAGGAATTCATTTTAAGGAAGGAATCAAACAGGGGTGTCTGAGTAGGGCAGTCAGTTAAGCATTTGACTCTTGGTTCCAACTCAGGGCGTGATCTCAGGGTCATGAGATCAAGCCCCACGTGGAGTCCTACATCAGGCTCTGCACTCAGTATGGAGTCTGTCTAAGACTCTCTCTCCCTCTCCCTCTCCCCCCACTCTCTCATTAAATGCTTTTCAAGTTACTAGTTTGCCCCCCAAATAAATAAATAAATCTTTTAAAAAAAGGAAGGAACCAAACAGGTGAATAAAAATGAGGATGTTCATATGATTAATTACTATTTTAAAAAGCTAGAAACAACCTAAATATCCTACAAAAAGGAGTATTTATGGTATACACACAATTAGTACTCAATGTATATTTACATGTATCCATAGTTTACTAAATGCTTTTGCAATAGAGTATAACAGAGATATGTGTGGGTTTGGGTTTTTTGTTTCTTTACAGTTTAGGCTATACCCAGAAGGACGCAATTGTTCTAATCAGGAATCCACACTCCAGCATGGTCAGCTAGGCTTTTATCAGAAAGGCCACTCCAGAGGCTATTACTAAAAGCCCTCCTGCAATCCACATCTCTAATCAACAAAAAAACCTTCAATTAGCATACTGAATTTCAGAAATGTGTTTTCATGGGGGAAATTAATGGGTTGTTAATGAGCATAATGGATATTAGAAATGGGCAATCATTGGTGAAATTTGTAGAATTCAAGAAGTGCAAGTTGGTTAAAAGGTTTTAGAGACACCCCTCCCCTCACATGAGCAGAGTAAAAAATATCTAGAGAAGCCTTAGGGCTGTATTTTCAGAGACGTCCCTGAGTGTTGATCCTTAAACAGTCCTGTATCCATCCACCAATTTAAAGATTTCTGGTTGCCTATTGCTGACACTAAGGATAAGAGAAACTTGTCTAGAGAATTCAGTAGGATTTCAAGTGAACTTTTCATTGAAGTTACGGTTGGAGCCCCTAAGAGAAGAAACTACGGGATTTCAGTGAATTTATAGAATAAGTTAGGTGTACCGCGTTGTTTTGCTCTTGCCTGCTAATGATAGTTAATTCGCTGCAGTTCTACATATGTGGTAGAACTAGCAGAGTTTCGCTCTCAGAGATGACCTGAGAGCAAGACCATGAGAAGTAGCTAACACTCACCCATCTCACTTTTCATGTGGCTATTATTTCTTTCCCCAGGAGACCCCAGGGGCTGTGTGTGAGTAGGACAGGCAGCTCTCAGGGGGACAGCCCAAAAGGGGTGTGAGACAACCACCATGCTCGCCACACAGCACAAGACTGGGATCGGGAAGGGCTGAGCCTGGGTTGCATTTTTATAATTAGGCAAAAAGATAACGCTCAAAATCATCTTGTAAAAAGTGAAGTCAAAATAGAATGTGCAAAGAAAAGGAGATGGTTGAGAAATAGCCTGGAAATTTCATCAACTTAAACAGCTGGCAACTGATATTTCATCCCTGTTCCTGCCTTCTACCCCTTTTTCTCAATAGTAGTATTTAGGACCTAACCTACCTACAAAATGTCCTCTACTTGCTTTGGCTCTCTCGGGATCTAGCGTGATGTCCTACTGACCATTAAATACATCTGGATAGGCATCAGGCTTCTCACGTCTAGCCCATCTAGCTCTCTTCTCCTCCCCCACAGGCAGTCGGCAGCAGTATTTATTAATTTACTTCCTATCAACTGTTTTAAGTTGTATGATGTTATTCTTGGTTGTTGAAATCACTAACATTTTCCACTGATATCTGCTTCTGCCTTTCCTCCTTCATCTCTCTTCTTTTCACTTCATAAAGTGATCCCTGACTCATCTCTCCAGGCTCCCTTCCATCCTTCCCTCTCTCATACCTTCTCCTCCCTTCCTCCATCTCTCTCTGCTTACTCCTCTTCTCAAGCAGTCCACGTGCCCAAAGAGAATCATAGTTAAGAAGCAGCCTGGTGAGGAGCTGCCCAAGAGAATTTCATGGGGTGATCAGTACACCCCAACTACAGAAAGGGCGGGTTTATAAACCCACACTCAAAAATGTGCCCTCAGTGAAGACTGGGAAAAGTAATAATCGAATAACACAAGTTTTCCAAGAGCCTTTTTCCTGGCTTTATAAAGGCAGAATAGAAACAGATATAGAAGGGAAGTCTAAATCACAAAGCATAAGAATGCAAGCCTTACAGAACTCTGATGAGAATGCTGAGAAATACCATTTCCTCTTCAAAAGGCATTTTTTTTTTTTGGTAATGCTCTTTGATTTTAAACTTGCCAATCCCCATCTGGATGAACATATGTTACCACACAATCATTCCCCTTTGAAGATCTCCACTGTCCTACAAACCAGCGGGAAAGGGGAGTTTTCTGGCAGGGGGTGGGCAACAAGACTTAAGATGCCTGACCCTTTTAACTGCTTTAAGTGACGGGCTATTTCCTTTCCGTGTATCTTTCTTCTCCACCCAACTCCCCTGCTGCTAGGACTGTTGTTTCAGCTTTGCAAGGACATGTCATTTTACTTACCACTCTCTCCCCCCCTTCTTAATTGGCCTGCAGTAAAGATACAAATTGCACCACTGTACTTTATTATTAGCCATTTGATGGGCCAAAAATGCCTCATAAGTATTGCCTAGAGGATAGTAATCAGACCTGCTGACTCTTCTAAGCACCCACTTTTATATCTTGACCCCCAGATGAGGCCAGCGGATAGTAATCATGTCCCCTCCCATGGGAGCATTTAGCTAGTCACTGTCTCCCCATTAGCAGAGGCACAACCAAAAGGTGTGGCATCTGTCCTGGGGGAGGCAAGTACACAACCCAGATCTCTCCTACTGTCCATTAGCTTTAATGCCTGTTGTACTTTAGGACATGAAAAGTCGGTCTCATTTTTTTCCCCTCTCTCTAGGTAATAGAGCATGGAATGAATATCTGAATCCTACAATGGCAGCTAAGCTTTGTAATCTTCTTTAAAGTCTCATGGCTTGGCAAACACAGCATCCTTTCTTAGAAGGAAGATCCAGGGAAATCATGGTCCCAAAGAGGCTGTTAGAGAAGTGCAGTCCCAGCTGGACAGGCAGAAGCAGCGGGGGGCCAGCATCTGCTCAGCGCTGTTCCCGCCCTGTCATACCCCTGTGTGTTTCACGGGGGCACTCTTACTGAAGATCTCAGTTATGTCATAATGATGCTTCAGGTTTATTGTGAGGTTTCAATTCCACAAAGCTGGACTCTTTGTGTGAATCTCACCGCCAACCTTCTTGTATCAGCTGTCTTGGCATTGAGCTCACTATGTGCAGTCTGAACACCCAAAAGGAGGAAATGTGTCCTTACGTGACCAAAACAATGTAGCAAAAACGCACCCTCGTTTATTAGTGAGCTAATTAGTATATGCCCACAGCTCAGTGCGGAACATGGTGGTACTTCAATCTCATATTTAACTCATTTTAATGCATCATTTATAATTTTATCTAAGCTCTTTTCTTCACCTCAGGTCATTTCTTCAATAGCTCTATTTTCTGTACAAAGTTTCATGAGTTTCAAGGTTTTGTGGCCGTAATGACTTTTTTGAGAGAGCATTTAGATCCAGAGGGAGATCTTGATGATCGTTATAATTGTCAGATCGTTAGAGGAACTCCCAACATGGTTCTTGCTTCCTGATGTTATTGTGGTGTCTGTTTCTATCACAGAAGCACACACATCACTTATATCTAATGCTTCTGTATTCGTGATTCTTCTATCACAGATCAGTCAGTGGTAAGTACAGCATACTGGAGATTTTGTGCTCTGTTCCTTACTAGAAAACCTCTTCTCAGGCAAACAGCCCATAGAGAAAAGTCTGGAAACAGAATGCAGGAAATGCCAACATTTAAACCCACAAAGAGAAGAAGGATCCATAAGCAAGAATGAAGACAAAGCAGGAAAAATAAGAAAATGCCATCAGCCAAAGAAAGACTCAAGGAGGACAGGGTTCCATGAGGAAGACATGCCACAGGACCAGAAAAAAAATAAGGAATACGCTCTCACCAAATCTAAGGGAAACACCACAGAAAACAGGGAGGGTAGTGATCAAGGCCAAGCATCAAACACTTGAGGGAAGACACCATGACTCTTATTTCCCATATAACTATCCTAACACCTGGCAGTTTTAGATAGGTGACAGATGGCAGACAGATAGAGAAATGATAGATAGATGATGATAGATAGATAGATGATAGATGATAGATACATAGATAGATACATAGATAGAAACTACATATAAGGAGCAATAAGTAATTTCCAAGTACACTTTTATATATTTTTCTGCCCAAAACACAGGAAGGCACAATCCAAATGTGGCCCAGACCAAGAAGAGCCATTGTAAATAGGAGCCTTGGCAAAATGTTCAGTTGGTGATATTTGCTCAGGAGATAGTGCAGAACAGAGAAAACTTGAGTCATGGCAAGTTAAGAAACTAAAATTTGCACTCTGACTCTGCAGTGGCTCACCTCTGACTGTGAGCTAACCACACTCTGACCCTGAGCTAACCCTTACCCTCCTGAGTCTCAGTCTCCACCTAGTAAAATTAGAGGACTGAACTCCGTGATGCCTTTTCCAACTACAAATGCTGTTGTGTCCGTTATCTTTCTGCTCTCCCACCTCAAGTTTTATCCTTTGCCCATTCACGCAAAGATTTTTCCCTAGGCTAGTAAATCCTACTGGACCCCTTATGCTATCTTCCAGCTGCACCTAATTTTCACACATAAGCCTGTCCTTCTAGAAATGCCCACTTGCTCCAAACTACTATAGTTGCAGGGCAGCTGGTCTGAGCTGAATGTTTTAAGGAAAGTAAAAGTCTATTTGACTGACTCTCTTATCACTCAGGTAATTAGGTTAGTGTGCAGTATGTCTCCAATTTGGTGGGGATGTACTCTCGACCCTTTACCCTTCCCTCTATGGACCACACCTGCAGAGCTCCCGTGCCTTCTGGCCAATGGGAAGCCCTAACAGGAAATTGGGGGAAGACAGAAGGGAAAACAACATCGGGGTACTATCTCCCTAGCTGCTTCTCTGAAAGGTTTCCTGGAGAAGACTGATAGCTTCACTGAAGGTCATGTTCGGGGAAATCCTTTCTTCTTACATGGAGTTTAGTAACTGGTGAGTAACCTTTCCTCTCTCCCATTCCTTCAGTCCCAGGGGTGATAACAGCTCAAGTTTCGCAACTCGTTTCCTAAACTATCCTTTCTGGTTTCCATGAGCCCACGTCCTTACTAATTAATCTCCTTAGATTTTTCTCAAGTCACCTTAATTTGAGTGTTTCATCTGTTTCCTATTAAGACCCTGATATGTATAGATGGGAATAACTGGGCTTGAGGGTAGGAGGAGGGGGGAGGAATGTTTTAAAACTGGCTTATTTGGCTAAATTGATCTCTAGTTAGTAAAATGGGGCCCAAATTTATGTTTTATTTTTTTAAGATAAAAATTTGTTCTTGGGCCAGCCTGGTGTCCTTCACCCTCCTGCAACTTCTGAAAAATTGTAAGCCTCTGTCCATAGCAATCCAAACCTTGATCAAATTTTACTCACTAGAATTAAAAACATATCGAAAGTCTAACATGAATTCAGGAATAATTTACCCAAATTATATGATTCCCTCAAAATACACACCCTGGAGACACAATATGTATGCTTGCTCCAAGAGTAGACACCAATCCCAAGATGCTTCTGTTATAATGTGAGCCCCTCAAAGTAGGCCGCCTCGGACAACGTTTCTGAATCTCCATGAATTCCCCAAAGAGAAACGGCCGGATTGAGCAAGGGAGGGGCACGAGCCAGGTGGATATTGCCATGCTTAGAATACATTCTAACTCCAACAGCAGTGGCCTTCAAGAAGTTACACCCCCTCACGCTTGACGTGCCGTTTTATATTGTGTGGTACAGGGACTTTTTTTTTCCTTGACCTGATTTTATAATCACTATGCTTAGCAGGCACCATATTTGGAAGTCTGGAGGTTTCTATTCCACAGCAGCTCCTGAAAATAGAGATGTTCTTCTTATTCAGATACAGCAAATGTCTAATTCTTGACTCTAAATAGCCTAGGTTAATTGCCTTTCTTAATATCCTACAGCAGCAAATGCTACAGCCCAATTCAATGTTACAGTAGAAAAAAAAAATCCCTTTGTGTGAAATTGGACCTCTAAGTTAAATCGGGGTGAAGGGGCATGTTGTTAACCTTTACCTGTTCCCCAAATAAATGTTATCTTGCTTAATAATCTCCGGAGAAAAGGTAAACACATCTCACTCTTCATGTCACCAATGCAACATGGACGTTTCACCAAGTAAAAGCTGGCTCTGTAAAGCATATATAGAGAATTTTGTGTCTCCATATAAAATCGCATCTCTTCCGTGTGACAAGTCATGTCCAGGCAAAGCTTATTACAAATTCAGTTTAAAATCTTGAGAAGGAAGAGGGAAAAAAAAAAAAGGAAGAACAACAAGAACAACAGCTTTATAGAGTTAGACTCAGGAAATGACTTGAACTCATCCCAATTTTAAAGTTCCATTCTATACGGCAAACAGCTAAAACCCCATTTTCTGGGGGAACTGCCCTTACAGGGAAGGTGTGGCAAAGCCATCTGCTGCTTTATAGTGATGGTTTTCAGCCTTGTTTTTCTGGTCCAGCTATGAAATTGCACTAATCACAGAAACAGACTGCTTGGCCAGGAAGCAGTGTATGCCAGATACAAGGGAATTTAAGCCTCTGTGTATTGAGGCTGCAAGCTAAGTTTGCAATTTATGTACAAGTGATTTTATATTTATTGATCTGGACCGAGTACAGGTCCTATAGGGGAAATATGACAGATTTCATCTGTCTGACAGCCAAGTCTAATTGTATTTTCAGTCTGAAATGACCAAAGACAAAAGTGCACATGTCGAGAGTCTTCACTCCAGTGCCATATGGAGTATTAGATTCAAGGCTCTGGTCACTGCAAGTGTTCATTTTAATAACTATACGCAGAGTGCATCCTGAACAGCTAAAGCAAGAGAGGTGAGAGTGTTTAATTCAAATCTGAATTAATAGACCATCTGATTCTGCCTGGATGTGGGTGGGCCATTTTAAAAAGTGACTTTTATAGACATGATTGGGGGGAATTTAAAAGATGTGTCATATATTATTGATTTATCTGCACCATGAAACTTCCAAGCCAAAAGTCAAATACTTCTCACAATGGTTGTCACTAAAATTATAACCAATGCTTCTGGGACATTCTAGCATCTTAAAAATCAGAACCTTCTTCTATAACCTTACTTCCTAGTTGGGAAGACTGATTGTGCCTGTGAGATCAGTGAGCCATAATTTCTCTGATGGTGTCTCCCTTTGCCTCTGTCTCTGTCCATGTCTCTCTCTCTCTCTCTCTCTCTCTCTCTCTCTCTCTCTCTCTTGCACACACACGCACGCGCACGCACACACACGCACATACACGCGTGCTGAGAAGTTGACCATCACCAAATATCAGACACATCATTTGCAGCCATTATGTAACTAAAGAGATAATCCACAAGGAAACACACTTCAAAAAAAAAAAAATGCCACTAATACCCAGCGATCCAGAGACTGGATTCTAATGAAATATCATTCAGAATTCCGAATCCTAATTGGCCAATCTCTTACAAGGACTTTTTGATACTGTAGATCCCTCCTGCCCTTGGTTTCAATGACACCACACCAGGGCTCTCTCTCCCTTCTTTCCCTCCATCTGTTCTCCCACTCTGTCTGCTCTGTCTTTGCCTTCAGGAGCAGCTACCCTTCCCTTAACTGCATACATAGTGTAAAAGACCATTTTCTGGCTGATGGATTATAAGCAAATTACTTAACTTCTCTAATTCTGTACTTTTCAGCTATGAAAAAGGTGCTAACACTATGTGGTAATAGAGGGACAAAATTGAGGGGTAATAAGGGTTAAACTAGTTAACACATATTTAAAAAATAAAAGGTCCTTTAATGCCTGTCAAAGTAGGTGCTCAGTGAGTGCCGACCAACCTTCCCTCTCGCCTGCTGTCTTCAGACTGTCTCTGAGAAAGCTCATTGTTCATCGTCTCGGCTCACGTCCCAGCGTCATCTTCCAGAAGCACATCTTCAACCTCAACTCTTCATCTCTTAGCATCTTATTCACCTAATTCCTCTCTGTTCCTCTATTATAATTCCATGTTTCCCCAAATCTCCGGAGCTTGACTTTTCTATCAGTGCATTAGGTTCAACATCAATGAAACTAGGCTTACCACTAATTCCAGCCCAAACACTCTATCCTGCTGTCAAGCAACTGTCCTCCCTTTCTTCTTCTTCCCTAGTTGAATTGAATCACTGTCCTCTCACTCTTCAGTCTTGAAAGCCTCCGATCCTCACTGATGGAACTGCTTCTCTGTCCTTCCCAGCCAAGCAGGCATAAGATCCTGCCATGCTTCACAACCTTTTAGATTCATGTCTTCTTCTCAGTTCCCAGGCTTGCCCACCCCCACCAAGAACTCAGGGTTGCCACACTCACCCCGGCTATTCCTTTACCTCGGGTGGCCCTGAGGGCACTCTAACTAGGAGTCCTTTTGACCTCAGGGTCTGAGCTTGCCCGCTGCATTAGTTTCCTATGCTGTGGGACAAATTACCGCCACAAATTACCGCCAGCTTTGTAGCTTCAAGCACCACCAACATATTACTGTCCTAGGGGTCAGAATTCTAAAATGGGTCTCATGGAGCTAAAATGAAGGCTTCAGCAGGGCTGCATCCCTTCTAGAGGTTCTAGAGGATGAACTATTTCCTTGCTTTCTCCAGCTTTGGCTTGTAGCTTCCTTCCTCCATCTTCAAAACCACTCGAATCTTCCAACCTTTCCCTCTCTCCCTCTCTCTCTCTCTCCTTCTCTCTCTCTCTCTCTCATGCTGACACTGCTGCCTCCCTCTTTTACTTACAAAGACTCTTGTGATTATATTGAGCCCACCCAAATAATCCAAGATCATCTCTCCATCTCAAGATTCTTAACCCTAATTACCTCCATAAAGTCCCTTTGCCATGTAACTTGTTCACAGGGATTAAGAGATGGCTATCTCTGGGGAGCAATTATTTTACTGATTATTTTGCATTTACTTTACATTATTTACTACCACTCCAGTAGAATTATCCCCTTCTTTTCTATGGGTTCCATTCCCACTGATATTCTTATAATTCCTCAAATAAACTATAGTTACTTCTGCCTCATGACCTTTGCACAGAGGTCCCTCTGCCTTCACTTAATTTACTATTAACTCCTTCAAGCTAGGCTGAGGGTTCCTCTTAAGTACCCTTATAGTATCATACACTCTTATTTCTTAGAATATATCATAATTTTCACTTACACACATATGTTTGTGATTCACTGATTAATGTCTGAATCTCCCACTAGACTGTAAGTTCCATGAAGACAGAGATCATGTTTTATTTTGCTTAATATTATCCCAGAGCCTATAACAGAGATCACATGATAAGCACCTGAAGAGTATCTGTTGAATGATTGAATCATGCAAGTGGATGGTGACTCTGTCATCGTTGACTATTCATAGGAATTAACACATACGCAAACACCTGGTCAAAAAAATAACCAATCTATGCAAGACACTGTAATGAGTTACAATCCACCTTCTCCCATCTAATCCCATAATGAACTTCTGAGGTGGCTACAGTCCTAATATTCATTCTTGAGATTAGGAACTAAAGAGAAGAAAGGTTAAAGAACTCGTCCAAGAAGACATAGCTAGTAGGTAATTGAATTGGATTCTATCCCAAGTGGGTTTGCTTCCAAAGACTACACTGAGGCCCTGGGATTATTTTTCTATGAGCACATGGGTGGCTGGAACCGTGGAACAAACTCAGTTGAAGCACCTAGATGAGGAGACTACACCAGTGAGCAGATCACATACTCATGAGCCTACATGCACACAAACACTTGGGCAATTTTAAGGGTGGTCACAGGAGACCCCCCCAGGCTGATGCAAAATATCAAATAAAGTAGTATGAACATGATTGATGTGAAACCTTAG
Organism: Spilogale gracilis; assembly: GCA_004023965.1. Classification (NCBI taxonomy): domain Eukaryota; kingdom Metazoa; phylum Chordata; class Mammalia; order Carnivora; family Mephitidae; genus Spilogale; species Spilogale gracilis. The sequence goes on from PITA01001350.1 coordinate 146,467, forward strand.
GACGTCTACCACACAGATAATGACCGAGGGAAGGTAAGGACTTTGAAAAGTGCAGGCACATATAAATCTGTCCAGAACCTTCATTAATGCCACAGAGGGTAAATTGTAATCCCTAGGAAAGGGGAAAGAAGGAGCTAAGGTAAGACACAACTCCCTGCTGGCATCCCCCTTTTCTCAGGAAAAGAGAAGCTGGCACAAGGCAGAGATGCTGCCAGATTCCATCTGCTCAATAAAAATATAGTTCTTGCTGGGGAAGTTGGAGGGAGGACAGTCCCTCCTCTCCTCCCCTCACCTCCACCACCATGCAAACAAAGAAAAGAAGAGTCCTATCAGGTTATTAGGTAAGTCTCTTCACTGGGAAGTTAAGTGTCTCATCTAGGCCATACTGCTGTGAGAACAAAACAAGACAGCAGCAACAAGCACCAAAGAGTTTGTAGGGTCCACGGGAAGTCTCTGGAAACTTACTTAAGCTCAGCATGGGAGGTAGAAGAAGACAGAAACAGCTCTAAAGTAACTATGTGCCACTTCGGCCAGCCAGGACTTCAGGAGCAATGGCCCAACTTCTAGATATATGTTTTGAGAATGCAGATGGAGGAAGAGTAAACAGTACTTCAGACTTCAGTGGAAAAAACCCAGAACACCTGCAAAACTCCTTTATTATTTTTCCTTTAAAGGTGACCCTCTGAGGGAAGACATTCAGGAGGATTTTCAGAACTGGAATACTTAGTTCTCTTCCCAGAAACAATCCAACTTATCAGCTAGGAAAGGGGAATGTGGTGGAATGAACTCAACTTTATCCCACACCAGGCCCAGAGAACCCTTCAGAATAGAGAAATAGAGAGTCTATTCAACTGCCCTACCAAAAGACCTACCAAATAGGGACTTAGGTTTAATTTGGAAGTAGCCACAGGGGAAGTTTGAGACGTTTGTTTAATATTTATGTTCTTTACTAAATCAATATCAGCCTATAGAGGTTTATCCTTATGACACAGAAGTGATACAAACATTTGCTAAGAGGAATTCATCTAGAACAGAGAGAAAAAATAAAATCATGAAAGAGATGAGATTCAGCTGGAAGTTTGGAGAATGGGTATAAAATTAGAGATGAAAATCAGTAACATTCTAGCTTGGAAGAATTTGGGTCCACACAGGAAATATTCACTCTAAGGAGTCCTACTGATTAGGTTGACAAAGGGAAGTCCTTGAGCCAGGTCAGGAATTTGGATATTTTCCCATAGTTTGAATACAATTAACTACTATAGATTTTTGAGCAGCAAATTGCTTGGAAGGTTGTCTCTTACCACAAAAAAAATTTCTACCTCTAATAAGGAAGGAATAATAACAAATTTATAAGATATATTTACACATCAAAGAAGAAACTAATTTTTAACCATACACATCAATATCATTAGCATTAATATATAAAACTCCTTGTAACTTACATTTTGCTTTACTGAATTTTTTTAAAGAGCTATTTATTTGTTTTAGAGACAGCTCTAGTGCATGCATGAGCGGGGGAGAGGAGGGAAATACAGAGGGAGAGGGATGGAGAGAATTCTCAAGCAGACTCCCCGCTGAGCACAGAGCCCAATGAGGGGCTCGATCCCAAGACCCTGAGATCATAACCTGAGCCAAAACTAAGAGTCAGCCACTTAACCAACTGAGCTCTCCAGGCGCCCCTATTTTACAGAATTCTTACCGGTAGCCAAAGTCAGTCAAAACTCTCGTGGTGGAGTCAAGCATGACTTTAACAATTCTAAATTAAAGCACAAAAACTCAAGGATAATTCATGAATGTGTTAGCTTTTCTTTGCAGAGCTACTGGTTGGTTTTAGCCATAACATATCAATTTTCAAAGAAATGAATAGTACCTAGAACACTCCCTTGCGTCTGGGATTACTGTCAACTCGATTGAAATAACTTCTAAATTCTGCCTCTAATGCTTCTTTTCACAGTTTAAAAGATGCATTTTGGAGTTTTGCACTGTTGGACATCCAATTTATGTGGTTGTGAGGAGCTGCTAAGCAGTTTATCTTCTATCCGTTTTAACAATCAAAACTGAATTCCAATGAAACCCTTATACTGCCTGTTGACAAGGTGAAAATGGGCCAAATTTCTGGCCAGCTTTATTAAATGGGGTCACAAACAAACTACTCTGCATAAAACCTCTGCAAGTTGAGTCAAGCTTTGAAGCCAAAAAAAAAAGATAAAACACAGGACCTAAAATCAGCTTGACTAAGCAATGATCCCTTCCAAGAGGTTCAAACCATCAAAGTGAACAAGTTAGAAAGGCTTGTCCTCAAACAGACTCATGAATCTGAGCTATACCAAAGGAGAACACTGGGCACTGTGTGAATTCAAAATTAATTTGCTTTATTATCTCCTGCAAGGGCAGTACAACAAGCTTTTCTTTTTCCATTTCTAAAAACAGCAAGGGTGGTGGTGGTAGTTGCCATGAACGTCCAATGAATGATTCATTCTTGCTCAAGTGGAACCCATGGGAAATGTTGCCAATAACTTGGTTTATTTCTTATCTTCAGTTCTCAGCAGACAACATATTCATCTATATTTTTACAAGAGTCATAAATTTTTCAGTTAGTGTACAAATAATAATACTATGTGATTCCATTTGGTCTCTGTCCTCAGGGCTTTGGGAGAGGAGAAGGAAAACCCCATCGTCTTGATCCACAGTATGGACCATGCTTTCTGCAGCATGTTAAGAAACCCCAGAAGAGGGTAGGGGAAAGGCTGTGTGCACAGTTGTAAAGCCTTAGACACATTACCAAAGCAGCAGGTGGCAATTATCCAGATAACTCCAACTGACTTGCCCAGTTCAAGTCTATTGTGGGGAACGGGGACACTCGGTCACATTTACCTGAGGAGCTCGAGGACGGCAGTGAGCCCAGCAGTGTGGGGCAGCATGAGGAGGTTCAACCCTCTTGCATGTGTGAATCTCTCTCTTTCAGCCTTGCACAAATGATGTCGCTCATGTGTGAAAATGACAAAATACCTTTCAGAGTTATTTTGAGGTTAAATTAAAATACTATGTGAGGGGCGCCAGGGTGGCAGAGTCGGTTAAGCAACTGCCTTCCACTCAGGTCATGATCCCAGGGTCCTGGGATCCAGCCCTGCGGCGAGCCTACTTGTCCCTCTCCTTCTCCCTGCTGCTTTGCCTATTTGGGGTCTCTATCTCTCTGTCAAATAAATAAACAAAATCTTTTTAAAAATTAAAGTAAAATAAAATACTACATGAAAAATTCCTAGCACAGCACTGCATATAGTAGATCCTAAACCAATGTGGTCTCTCAGCCTTCTTTCAACTTCTCCATGAAAAAGATCTCATGAAAAGGTGACCCCCTACGCCCCCTAACGACCACTACAGGAATTACAATCACACTCACAGCCCTGATTTTCGATGCAATTCCAAGTGAGGCCACACCAGCAGTCCACAAAAAGATGTATCCGAACTACAAAATATCAGCCTTCACTTCATTGGTATCTAGTGTAAATCTACCTAAGGTCAGCAAATATTCTCAATACAAACTGGGCACCGTTATTTTGAGACCAGGCAGTAAGGCTAGCCATGAAGCAATGAGATTCCATCAAGAGCTTTGCAAAGCTCTCCTCTGCCCGCAGATAGTGGTTCGGAAGCATTCACAGAGGCATTAGTCTGCAGCCCACAGCGGTCTCTGCACCAGAAACTAACTCCCCTACAAAGGCCCCTTCCCTGCCACACAGCCCGCCTCCGTGATCTTTTTTCTGACCTGCTAAGAGACCAGCACTTGCTAAAACCACGTCTAATCCACGTCGCCTGCGTTTTCCTCTTCTTGCAGCCACGCTAAAGCCCCAGCCCCAGACACCTCTCTGCTCTCCAGCCAACCTTTCCCAACACTGCATGGATGGCAGCACTTTTTTTTCCTTCTCAGAAGAAAAGCATTCACTCCGAGGCACATTTTTGAAGCAATAAACAGCTCACTTCTTTGTGGAAAAATAGGCAATTTTCGAGTAACCTTTGGAAGCATCTAAATAACCCGCACATATTTATGGCTGAGTGACTCTTTGGATTGAAGAAACTTTAAGTTTGTGTTTGCAAAGATTTCCATTAACATCTTTGAGCCACCTCTCATCTCATTTTAAAACAAATGGCTCACTCCACAGAAGAGAATCAGCTTGATTTTTCTCCTCACTCCTCCCCCAGCTTGGCTTCCTAAGCAGAGATTTGACACGTACACACATAAGCTCAAAGAGCCAGTCTTCACCCAGAGGGGCTTAGGGTCCTGGGAGTGAAGACAAAAGCCTCCGTGGGTCCAGGGTCAGCCTTTTTGTCTCATTTTAAATGAACCTCCATTTCACCTCAACCCCATCCCTTCCTTCTTGCAAGAATAATTCCCCAAGGAAAGGAAAAGGACTTCTGGTTTTCCTACCACCCCCTCCCCCCCACACACACACACACTGCAGCAAAAGCACACTGTTTTTAAAGGGTTTGTTCTCAGGAGAAAATGCCATAAGCTATATTTATCTCTAACTAATCCATTTCTCCCTACTCCAAGATTAAGGAATTAATGACTGCTACAGCTGCTGTCCTTAGCACATTAATTACTGTAAATTGGCTGCAGCCTCAAAAAAAAAAAATCTACTCTACAACGATGGTGAGAGGGCAAGGTTCTATGCAAAGCATTAGGTACCTAACCTAAATAATAAATCAGTGTAGCATCAAGAGGAAGTAGATACATATGAGCTTGGGCACTTGGTTTCCACCCCCAGGCTGTGAGCTTAGAGACGGGGTACAGGTGGGCGAGTGAGGAGACGCTATCTTTCCTTGAGATCCAGAACAGATCAAATATTAAAGGAAAACCACTCTCATATTTATAAAAGCCCGCAATGTTGCAAGTCCTCCTAGGTCACTTTTCAGTGAACTGACTGTTTTTACATTTGCTAAAATCCTTGCAGACACAGCCGTGAATACCCATGTTTAGAATCGCCTTGTCTGCCCTGGCTTCCTTGCATCCCAGACCCTAGGTGCACCAAGTCCCTACTGCAAGACCCATACTCTTCCCTCACCCACACTCTTCAAAAATCTTCATATTCCATTTTCTCTCCATGTGTGACTCATCTTCCCCTTACCCACTCTTCCCCATCCACCAAAGTTTCACTAATTCACTAGCCCCAACTCAGAGTCCTCCTCCAGGAAACTGAGTTCCTAGCTCTTCCTCCAGACTGGCATGGAACTTACTTCTTTATTCCTCAGTTTCACAGACCCAAGGCTATCTATGAGCATCCTGAGAACAAGGCTCCTGGATTTTTTACTAGCACATTGCCAATCCTCTCTGGAGGAGAAGCCATCCACTCTCCCCACGCCAGCTCCATCTGTCTTCCTTCTTAGCCAGACTTCCCCTCCACATCACTTCCCTCCTCCTTCCTCCCTTCCCCTCATAACTCACCCCTCTATATTCTAGCTGCTTGACCGCGTCACTCCAATTAAACTACTTTCTCTAATAGCGCCTTGCTAAATCACCTTGCTATAGACCTTGCTCAGTGAAAATACCCCAGGTTGGAAAGCTGGAGCTCATTCCCTCCCCCCGCCCCCCCGCCCCCCTGCAGCTCATTCTTGACTCATGTGCCACCCTTACCCCCAGGTCTCAGCAATGACCAGGATCTGAGAGCTCTGCTTACCAGGTAGGCTCCAGATAGCTACAATACCCTCCTACCTCCAGCTTCTAATCTACTCTCTCCCCATTGCAGCCAGAGTGTTCCTTCCTAAAATCAAATAATATTACTGAAGTTCTCTACTTAACATCCTTATTTATTTCCCCCTTTGCCCTAAGAAAAAATTCCCAACTTCTTCACATGATTTACTAGGATTTTCATTGTCTCTCTCTTCAATCTCATTAATTTTAACTGTCATGGTCTGTTATCATTTTAGATGTTTTCAGGTTCCTTGAGTGTCTTTTTTCCAGATACTCACCAGACCTTTGCCTATGCTATTCCCTAATTCTTTCCAACCTCGTTTGCCCAACTAATTCTTTGTTGTCCTTCCATTCTCATTTTAGATACCATTTCCTCCAGGAATCTTTCCTTGCCTCCCCCAATCCTGACTGGGTATTCCCCAGATCCTCCCACAGCATGAGGTACTTCCCCCATCCCAGCACTTAGCACAACTTGGCAACTTCCTGTTTTCTGCTTGGCATTGCATTTTCTCTGCAAAGAGTAGAGATGCCCTTAAGCCAGACCAAGCTGAGTGGGATTATTTCAAGGATGCAAGGGGCCTCACAGGCATCTGAGAAGCTGAGCTGCATAGGAACTGGAACATAAAAGCCATCAGAAATTGAAGCTTTTCTTTCTGTCTCCAGCTCAAAGATCCTAAGGTCAAAACATCATTGCTCCTATCTGCTCATCCCTTCCCATACTTTCTCTCTCTGTCTGTCTCCCAGCGAGCTTCCCCTACCTTGGCTCAACCCAAAAGCCCACCTCAACCTACATGACCTGGCCTCAACATCACTTTTTGTCTTCTGTCTCTGGGGCCTACAGTTGTCATCTCTCAGCTTCCCAATTCCAAGTTCCTCAAGGACAAATGTGATTGGTCCTTCTCATCTCATGTTTCTGTGCCATATGCATCTTGGTGGGTTAGTGCCCTTGATTCAGGCCTAATCAGCTCACCCAAGATTGGTGGGGTGTCCTGGTACAGAATTTATCTACATTTACCTGGGGGTACAGTCTTAAATAACAGACAAGTCTAGGACACCCCTGTTACACTGTATCTCCTAGGAAGTAAAAAAAGCTTTCACTGTTGTGTTCTGCCTAGCAGAGAGGCAACACAACAGTTTGCAGAATACTGGCCTGATGAACATTGGTCAGAATTTCCTATGTAGAAGACCCCTTTGGAGATCCCTTTTCAGTCAGACCTGGCAGGGTAAGCAAGTTCTTGAGCCCCATATAACGAGGAGAGAACTTTTGTTCCTTAAAGGGAATTGCCCAGATAATAAATATTTCCTAACTTTTCACTTAAGGTCAAACCAACCACTTAGATGCTAACTGCTCCCAGTAGCTTTAACCAAAACAGCAATAATCTTTTGCAGCTTTGGCCTTCTTGCTTGACCTCTTCATAAAATAATTGCCCACTTGGGCTTTAGAAGTCTAGAAGGAAATCAGATAAAAAGTATCAACAGGATTAATGCAACAGTTTCACGTCAGTATAATAACTACCTCAAGATCTGCCAAATTTGAAGTTTGCCTTTGGACTCTGAAGATTTATCAGCCACCGAGTGTGGCTTCTGACTTTGGCAAATATGCAAGATTCTATCTCAAGTCAGGTCTTTGTTGTACGATCCAGGTTTTCACTCCTTATTGATTTGAGATCTTTCTGTATTTTTTCTCTTCCTCTTCCTCCTCCTCACTCATTTGTCTTTCCTACTCATAACTAGCCATCTATTTTATTTTGAAAATTTCTCTGAAACCAGTAATCTCCTGGGGGTACTGAAAGGTATGAAGGACTGTTGAACATTCAGAAATCCTTTATGGAAAAATCCATTTTTATATATATATAAATCCATTTTTATATAAATATAAATATATAACATACATATATACATATATACTTAGGGTCCGGAGGCATGCAAAGGACCAAAAATAGCAAAAATAGACCTTAAAGGCACTAAGGATGAGACTGTATAGTGCCGATGTTGAACAGCTCCCCATCCTCCACCCCTGGCCACAGTCCGGCTCTTGGCCTTAAAGGTATCTCCACTGAAGACTGCAAAATAGTAGGTTGTTCCTCAGACTTGCCTGAGCATCAGCAGCACTCAAAGAGCTTGCTGCATAAGTATTCCTGGAATCCACCCACTGAATCAGAATTTCCAAGAGGGAGACATGGGAATAAATGTTTAATGAGCACTCGGATGACCCTCAGGCACTGTAAGGTTTGGAGACCACTGGCTCATCTCAAAGCCTGTTCCATTAATATAGGGGTCCTCTCTCCCACGGCACAGAAGTTGCAAGGTGCAGAGCCCAGGAATTTTAAGTCGCACCCAGACGGCCATCTTTATTCAAAGCTGCCACTGCAGGTAAAAAGCACCTGTGCAACACCAGCTCTGTAAGATGCCCCATGAAACACAAGGGCTCTCAAGTAAGATCAGTGTAGAAGGCAGAAGTCCCCCAGTCCCTTGTGTGGGTTCCCAGGGCAAACTGTCCTATCAAAGACTCTGGAAGTCCGACAACAAAGAATTCAATTTAATTTTATTTAAATTTATTTAAAATTTTTCTCAAGATTTAATTGCAAAAGGAATTTGTTTTGTTTTCTTGCTTGCTTGGTGGCTAGATGGTTGGTTTTTACATAATATGAGTGAGCCTTGTACACAATAGAAATATACTTAAATATAGGCTGTTGCCATGATTTCTGAGTGAAAAGCTAGTCTAGATGCTGCTTGTAACAACTTCTGTACTACAATTCTGCTTTCATTTAACTCCCCATTTCTATTTCTATTTATTATCTACTATTTATTTCATTCCTATTTCCGGATTTTATATTGGCAAGGACTCTCCCAACTTGAATGTAGGTTTCCCTTCAAGGAACCTGACTGAGGCAAACTTTTCTTACCCGTTTCCCTTCATTCACCCTGGCTTGAAGCAGGAACTCCTAGCACCCCACAAATGCAATGGCATGTCTCTCATTTTCGTGCAAACAGATCACACCCACAGTTGCTAATATCATGCTTTCCTGGCTATCCACTCCAAACAAGGAACGGATGGAAAGAGGGAAAGCAGAGATCACACACGGCGCAGAACTGGTCCACAATCTGGTCCCCACTGCAGGAAAATTAACACAGAAAGGAGGGTCAACCACCATCCCCACATACACATCCCCTTCCCTATGCTGGACAATTTCCTGATGGGGAGTAAAGGAAGTCATTAAAACTCCTGAGGAAAACAAAGTGGAAAATAATGGACTCTCTACCCATAAAAAAGAGAAAAAGAAATGGTGAATTTTAAATTATTTGACATTAAATTTCTCTCCCACTCATATAGTAAAAATAATCATTTCAGCTAGCACTAACTCTGTGGCAGGATTTCTCCCCAGCAGCACTACTGACATTTTGAGCTGGATAATTATTTGTTGTGTGCACTATAGGATGCTTAGCCCCTTCCCTAGGCTCTACCTACTAGATGACAACAGCATGACTCCCTCCAGGTTGTGACGATCAAAAATGTCTCCAAACATTATCAAATGTCCCTTGGGGACAAAATTGTCCCAGGTTAAGAACCACTGTTGTAAGGCATAATTCCTATATGTAAAATATCATGAAACCCAGCCCCAGTTGGGGAAATAAAAAAATTAAACCACACATCTTTTTTCTGGATGTTTCATTATAACCATAAAACAAAATACTCATGAATATTTTCCCAAAACAATTTCCCAAGATTTTTGTTTCTTATAAAAAAATGTCAGTTTATACTCTTATTTAAATCTTCAGTTGACTGGTGGGGGTCAGTGTTGGGGAGGAAGGTAAATTTCCAAGCTCAACCTGAATTTTCTTAGTTGCCAGGGAAGTTGAGGAATTATGATTTTACTATATAGAAGTTTAAAATGTTGCATGTTAAGAAAAAATCCAAACCAAAGGGGAAACAATAGACAAAAATTCAAAATACATATAATAAGATTAGTGTTCAACACATAGTTTATCAAATCAATTCTGTAAAAAATGAAAGCCAGTGAGTGTGCAATTGATACATGCAAATAATTCACAAACAGTACACTCAACAAGCAAATAATAATGAGCACTAGAAAACTGTAAGCATCAGTAGAAATCAAGGACAACTAAATTTAAGACAATTTTTTGCCTATAACAGTATCTTTTCAACTAAGATGATTCTACCCTCGTCAATGGTGAAATGAAAAAGATACACATACCAATGGAAGAACTTCTAAAACTAATTTGGCAAAATGGATAATGAGCTTCAAAAACATTCTCTTTGCATAATCTAACCTAAGAAATTAATCCTAATTACTGGAAAAGTTCAAAGATGCTCATTATAGCATTATCTAAGATGACAAAAAATAGCAAATCACCTAAATGCCCAACAAGTAAGTATATTGTACAGGTTATTTGTGTCAATTAAATGTGGTATTATGAAGCCATTTAAAAGCTGCCCTGGAAATAGCAGACATAAAAATCATAATGAAAGTACCACATATATTTATATATATGCATATATATTCAAGGGCACTGGATAGGTACCAACTCCAACTGAAAGGCTGGCTCTAGTTACCTTTCAGCAGCTGGTGTACAAGTGAAAGTTTTCACTCCTTCTATTTTATATTTCTAGATTTTTTGTAATGAGCATGTGTTACTTTTACAATGGAAAAAGTAAACTCCATAAAAATGATTAACGTTGCTAAAAGTATAGCTCAGTATAGTTTAGACCTTAAAATAAGCGGACTTCTCTGTCGTGTTTTCTTCAGCTTGGGCTATTTTGAAAACATTCTGATCATATAAAAGTTGACTGAAGCCAAAGACACCTAATCGGCTCTAATTTCAGGGTCATCAACCTCAGCCACATAAGTAACCAGGAGAAGATAGATTCTGGAATGCTCTTAAGGAAGCCTTAAGACATGACTCTTTTCCCTTCTTTCCTCACATTTTTTCACTGAATATATCAAACAGCTTCTTACCTACACATCAATAGAAAATACCAAACAAGGAAAAGTAACATTAAGTCAACTAACTCACAGGGATAACTTTAAAAACAAATAAATCATGAATCCTCAGTGTTTTACCCTTTCTCATTATTTAATCCTGTGATTAATAATATTTACTATATAGATCTGTTCTGTCATCATATAACATTCATGAGACATAAGAAAAAATAAAGGATGTGAAAAGATCTCCCAATTCTAGAAAATAATAATATAATTAGGAAGTAGAGAAAAAGATAGATGAGTGGATAGATACATAACTATTTATTTCCTAACAACACAAGTCAGAAATTTGTAGAATGTAGGAATTAGAAGATACCTTAAATACAGCTAGTCCTATTTCCTCATTTTGTATGGTTTTGTCTCAAAACAAAGAAGAATGCTGCAGAGATCATTGTAGACAGACTTTAGAACAGGCCACAATGGTGGGAAGATCCTTAGAATCAGGGTCTTAAATTAAATTAAATTAAGCAAATAAAATGGTAGTGGACTGCCTTAAGTCATCAAAAGCAGGATTCATTTCTACATCCCTGACAGATGGTCACCCAGATGAAGATGGAATCCTTTAAGAACTGTAACTGATGCCTTCATCCCCATATCCACTACTAGGTCATGTGACTTTTACCTTGAAAAACTCTCTTGCATCCATTCCACCTTCTCTATTCTCATCAGTCTGGATTGAAATAGAGAGGAAAGAATGGCATTCATCCAGACAGAAAATGAGGGTCCCAGCTAAGGTGGTGTCAAATGAGAACAGGGTGGAGAACAGGACAGAGATGGGATATACTCTAAAAACAGTAAACAAAGGGATTGATGACTGATTGCATATAAAGGTGGTGTCCATGCCTCCTGAACCCCCCACCCCCAAAAATAAACAGGGACACACAGCCTGACAATCATGAGGGGACTTCTGAGTTCAATGGGGCAGAATATTTGCTCTCAGGACTAATGCAGAAAATCCATACAGACCTTTTTTTTTTTAAGTTGAGCTTGACTGGGAGTTATAGAATTGGAGTCAGGATGAAAGAGCAGGGAGAGCCAGCAACAGGTAGGGAAAGAAGCCCTCTGTATGCTCAAAGTACTAGCTTATTTTCTGTTTCTATTCAAGCATGTTCTCTTCTGCTGGAAAATGCTTTGTTAAACTGATCTGAGGTCGTTTCCATCCTCATGAGAAATCTGATGCAGTATTTCATCCTAAACATTATAAAGCTTGGCATTAAAAGCTTCCCAAAGTCTATTTTCCCCTGGAGTCAGGTACCGTTTGTCATTTGCTCACACATTCCTTCTGGCAGACTGCTTTACGATGATTCCCATGGGCAGCTATGGGGCTGGAGAGCATCCTTCACACATGACTTCCCTCTGAGTCCAGAGGCCAATGGACACAAGTAGAAAACTAACTCACCCTGTTATTGATGGCATCTCACAGGGCACACATGGGTTGTCTTCTTTTCTTACTGTTCACCTGGCTTTACAATGCACCACCGAAAAACAAAACTTGAAACCTGAGAATAAGTTCTATATGAAAGGACTCACCCTATGAAGCCAATATTGTTCTTTCTGGGTGCTTGCCCAAGTCTATCTGTTCCAAAGAGACAGGGGATAATGGTAAGTATACTCTCAGGGTGAAGACAAAGGATTGTTAAAAAAAAAGGGGGGGATAAGAATAATATTTTAACCATAAATATGCGATCATATTTCTTGAAACAAAAAGTACCATTCATGACTAAAAACATTTTTGTATTTAATACAATGGAGACTGAGAGAAAAGTATTTTTGAAATTAACACTGAAAAATCCAAGACAATTACTAGAGCTATCCAGTCACATAGAGAACAGATTTTCTTTTTTGATTTTTGATAAAAGACTTTTTAAATCCTAAATTATTAAATGTAGAAAGAAGCAAGAGAAGAGGTGGGTATCGGAATGTACATCTATCTTACTAATTAAATCAGCACATCGCTGTCTGTTTTTGTAAATATGGTTCCCAGACTAAAAGAAAAATTTTTCATCCATAACACACCTTTATTTTTCTTTTCTTTCTTTTGAGGGGGGCGCACAGGAAGGGACAGAGGGAGAAAAAGAACCTTAAGTTTCCATGCCCCGTGCATTGCCCAACAGGGAGCTCAATCTCACCACCCTGAGATCATAACCTAAGACAAAATCAAGGGTATGATGCTTAACTAACTAAGCCACCAAGGTGCCCCCATAACACAGTTTTCTAATACTCTTTTGACCTGCAGCCTAAAATAAGTAATAAACACAGACCCTTTGGAGTCGTGGGAAGTGTCCTAGATATAAATTTTTCTTAGGTTGTAATGAGAAGGGTAGATGAGCATAGAGAACCCCTATGAACAAAGCACCATAAAATAGCAGTTTTATAATCCCTGGCCTTGGTCTACAATCTGTGGTCTATTTTACCCTTAGAATGCATGCCTAAAAGCCATTACAGTCCATGGGGAAAGTGGAGACACAACAAACAGAGCTCTAAAGACTTTTCTGAAAGCTGTCTCTATGAGTATGAGGTGAGGTTTCTGGTATCTATTAATGTTGTTGATTAAACTGCAATGTTTTATATACCTTGAATATAGTTCCTATTTAGTATTTTTCTTTTAAATAAAGATTTTCTGTATCTTTCAGCTTCCCCATTTATAGTGGAAATTCTTCTCTGCTCAAAAGGCAATCATGATGTAGAAAAGGCTCCCACCTCTAGGCACCAAAGCAAGGGACTCCTGAACCACTAGATAACCCTTATGGTAGTTAAAACTATACCTGCATGACTTCAAACATGTGTCTTACCCATATGACCCATCTGCAGTGACAGGTTTCCCCTAAGAGCCCTCACAGACCTCTGGAACTTCATGATCAGTGTTTGCGGTCTTGCATACCACAGACAATAATTCTATTTTTTCAAAGAAATGAAAAGAAACTCCCACCTTCGAGGAGTGAAGAGGCAGAGAACAGGTGTCAGACCTAGAATAACCCATTTCAGGAGAGAGTCCTGTACCTGTCCTGAATACCAAACAGATTCCCCCCCCAAATCCCAGAAGAAAACCAGGCATATTCTCGAGGTGTCAAAATGCTACAAAAGGTCTAAGGGAGGAGGCAGTTGTCACTCAGTATCACAGCCATCAGGGCTGTGTCTATACAAGATAAGTTTATGTTTTATTCATTGAGTTCAAACAACAATCCATATAGAAACTGTGCCCCATGACTTGGACCTATCTTTAAGTTATCAAAAACATAGGGACACCTGGGTGGCTCAGGTCATGCTCTCAGGGTCCTGAGATGGAGCCTCTCGTGGGGCTCCATGCTCAGTGGGAAGTCTGCTTCTCTCCCTCTCTCTCTCCCTCTGCCCCTACCCCCTCTAAAATATATAATCAATCTTAAAAATAAATAAATAATAAAGTATCATAAGTATAAATATCAATAGGTATTACTGTTCTGAAGGACAACTTGGCAATACCTTTCATATACATATAAAAGGTGTGAAGGTATATATACTTTCATGATATATACATATGGATTTCTGCAAATATCTAGCTATAAAGGATACTTAACCTATATTTGTTTAGAGTAGTAAAAAACTGGAAATATTCCAATATCTAGCTAGCATTAGGGGACTAAATAAACTCATGAAATGCTACACACCATTTAAAAGTTGTATTGTGGGTGGGGGAGGAGCAAGATGGCAGAGGAGAAGGAGACCTAGATATCATCAGGTCCCTGGAGTTCAGCTGCATGTTTATCAAACCAGGCGGAACACCTACAGACTCAACAAGAGATCAAAGAGAAGAAAAAAGCAAAAATTCTAGGCACAGAAAAGTGACCGCTTTCTGGAAGGTAGGACACACAGAGAAGTAAATCGGCGGCAATATTTAGGAAGACAGACAGCAGGGGGAGGGGCGGGCTCCTGGCCATCAGTACAGCAGCGGAGCACAAAATCCAAACTATAGAAGCCTGCTCCACTGAGGGACGTTACCCCAGATGCTAAGCACAGGGTGGAACCCTCGTGGGAACAGTGTGGTCTCAGGACCTGCGGGGCCAAAGAAGGACCCCAAGTGCCTGAGCACAGTAGAGCTCCCAGGAATCAGAGCAGGAAACGCAGCTGCAGAGAAGGAGCCAAGGAGTGGGTTCTCAGCTCGGGCTTACCTTAAATTGTGATCTGAGGTGCAGTCAGGACACTGCTCTTCCAGTGAGGACCACATGGGTGGCAGATCCAGGGAGACCCCTCTTCTTCCTCCACCCAGAGGAGCAGCAGGAAGCGAGCTGCAGGAATCTCCTGGGTTTGGAGACTCCAACCGGGCAGAGCGCCAGAGATAGAAAAGATCGGTCACAGGCGGGTGAGTGCAGAGCACAGTGGGAGACCAGGGAGACAGGCCTGACTGATGGCTTTTCTCTAGGGGTGCACTGAGGAGTAGGGCCCCAGCTCTCGGCTCCTCTGCGTCAGAGACTGGAAGGCCGCCATCTTTATTCCCATCATCCAAAGCTGTACGGAAAGCGGATCTGGGAACAAAAGCTCGGAAAGCGATCGGGGAACAAAAGCTCCCGAAAGTGAACCTGAGCAGATTGCTCAGCCTGGCCCCTGGCAAGGGCGGGGCAGTTCCACCTCAGGCAAAGACATTTGAGAATCATTACAACGGGCCCCTCCCCTGGAAGATCAGCGGGAACATCCAGCCAAGACCAAGTTCACCGATTATGAGAACTGCTGAACTTCAGAGCTATAGTAATGCATCACATAGAATTCATGGCTTTTTAGGGCACCTGGGTGGCCCAGTCATTGGGTGTCTACCTTCCGCTCAGGTTGTGGTCCCAGAGTCCCAGGATCAAGCCCTGTATCAGGCTCCCTACACGGTAAGAGGCCTGCTTCTCCCTCTCTCACTCCCCCTGTGTCTGTTCCCTCTCTGGCTATGTTTCTCTCTGTCAAATAAATAAATAAAATCTTAAAAAACAAAAAACACAGAATACATGTTTTTTTCCCATGATTCCTTAGTCTTTCAAAGTTAAATATTTTCAATTTTATTTTTTTATTATTCTATTTTTTAATGTTTTCTCTTTCCTATTTTAACTTTTTCTAACTATTGTATCTTATCAATAATGTTTTTTTAATTTTTATCAATTTTCATTGTTTTAGTCATATTCTATCCCTTCAAGGTAGTTAAGCTTACTTTTTGTATGCATATAGGTTTTTCTTTCTTTGAAATTTTGGGATGCAGGTTCTTCTCATAGATAAAAATATACCCTAAATCAAAGGCATGGCTTTGTTCTAGTCTACAGCCTCATCACATTCTTTCCTTTTACTTTGAGCCAACTTCTTATCAATTACTTTTTTAGAATCATTTTTTAATTTTCATCTTTACAATCATATTCCATCCCTTCAACATGTATACCCTTATTTTTGAACATATGTAAGTCTTTCTTTCTTTAAAATGTCGGGAGGCAATTTCTTCTAACAGACCAAAATACACCCAAAATCTAGTGTGTGACTCTGTTCTATTCACCAGTCTAATCATATATAGAGAGAGAAACAAGTAAATAGAGATAGAGATTTTTCTTTTCCTTTCTTCTCCCCCTGGTTTTAAGTCTCTTCTGATTTGGTTAATGTATATTTTTCTTCGGTCATTGTTACCCTTTTAGTATTTTGTTCTCTCATTCGTCTATTCTTATCTGGATAAAATGACAGGTGGGAAAATTCACCTCAAAAAATAAAAAAACAAGAGGCCATGCTGATGGTTAGGCTGTAATCAATATGTATATTAGTAATATGACAAAACTAGAGTTCAGAATGATGATTATCAAGCTGATAGCTGGGCTCAAAAAAAGCATGGAAGATATTAGAGAATCCCTTCCTGGAGAAATAAAAGAATTAAAATCTAACCAAGTTGAAATCAAAAAAAGCTATTAATGAGGTGCAATCAAAAATGGAAGTTCTTAAGGCTAGGATAAAAGAGGCACACAACTACTTCACCACAAGGGGAGAATTTGAGAGATAAGTGATACCATAAGATGAAACAATATTAGAATAATTGGGATCCCAGAAGAAGAAGAAAGAGATGGGGCAGCAGAAACTACATTGGAGCAAATTATAGCAGAGAATTTCCCTAATTTGGCAAAGGAAACAAGCATCAAAATCCAGGAGGCACAGAGAACCCCCCTCAAAATCAATAAAAATAGGTCCACACCCCGTCATCTAATAGTAAAATGTAACAAACCTCAGTAAAAAAGAGAAAATCCTGAAAGCAGCTCCATAGAAGAGGTCTGTAACATACAATGGCAGAAATATTAGATTTGCAGCACATCTATCCACAGAGACTTGACAAGCCAGAAGGACTGGCTGATATATTCAGAGCATGAAACAGGAATAATATGCAGCCAAGAATGCTATATCCAGCTAGGCTATCACTGAAAATAGAAGGAGAGATTAAAAAGCTTCCAGAACAAAAACTGAAAGAATTCACAAACACCAACCAGCCCTACAGGAAATACTGAAAGGGGTCCTCTAAGCAAAGAGAAAGCATAAAAGTAAGAGACCAGAAAGAGAGACAATATACAGTAACAGTCACCTTATAGACAATACAATGGCACTAAATTCATATCTTTCAATAGTTACCCTAAATGCAAATGGGCTAAACGCTCCAATCAGAAGACACAGGGAACCAGAGTAGATTAAAAAAAAAACAACAAAAAAAAAACTGATATGCTATCTCCAAGAAACTCATTTTAGACCCAAGGACACCTCCAGATTTAAAGTGAGGTGGTGAAAACAATTCACCACGCTAATGGACATCAAAAGAAAGCTGGGGTGGCAATCCTTATATCAGACACATTAGATTTTAAGCCAAAGACATAAGAGATGAGGAAGGACACTATATCATACTTATTGGTTCTGTCCAATGAGAAGATCTAACAATTTAAATATCTATGCCCCTAACATGGGGGTAGCCAATTATATGAACCAATTAATAACTAAATCAAAGAAACACAATGACAATAACACAATATAATAGGGGACTTTAATACCCCACTCACTGAAATGGACAGATTATCTAAGCAAAAGATCAGCAAAGGCTTTAAATGACACACCAGATCAGATGGACATCACAGATCTATTCAGAACACTCCATCCCAAAGCAAGAGAATACACACTCTTCTTTAGTGCACATGGAACATTCTCCAGAATAGATCACATCCTGGGTCACAAATAAGGTCTCAACCAGTACCAAAAGATTGGGATCATTCCCTGAATTTATTCAGACCACAATGCTTTGAAACTAGAACTCAAGCACAAGAGGAAAGTTGGAAAGAACTCAAAGACATGGAGACTAAAGAGTATCCTACTAAAGAATGAATGGGTCAACCAGGAAATTAAAGAAGAATTTTAAAAATCCATGGAAACAAATGAAAATGAAAACAGAACTCTTCAAAATCTTTGAGATACAGCAAAGGCATTCTGAGAAGAAAGTCTATAGCAATGCAAGCCTTTTTCAAGAAAGAAAAAATGTCTCAAGTATACAACCTAACCCTGCACCTAAAGGAGCTGGAGAAAGAACAGCAAAGAAAACCTAAACCCAGCAGGAGAAGAGAAATAATAAAGATCAGAGCAGAAATGAATAAAATAGAAACCAAAAGAACAGTAGAACAAATCAATGAAACTAGGAGCTGGTTCTTTGAAAGAATTAACAAGACTCATAAACCCCTGGCCAGACTTACCGAAAAAGAAAAGTGAAAGGACCCAAATTAATAAAATCATGAATGAAAGAGTAGAGATCATAACCAACACCAAAGAAATACAAACAATTAGAAGAACATATTCACCAGAAAATTTGACAATCTGGAAGAATTAGATGCATTCCTAGAGACATGTAAAATACCACAACTGAACCAGGAAGAAACAGAGAACCTGAACAGGCCCATAACCAATAAGGAGATTGAAGCAGTCATCAAAAATCTCCCAAAAAACAAGAGCCCAGGGCCAGAAAGCTTCCCAGGGGAATTCTTCCCAGGGGAACCAAACATTTAAGGAAGAATTAATACCTATTCTCCTGAAACTATTCCAAAAAAATAGAAATGGAAGGAAAATTTACAAACCCATTTTATAAGGCCAGCATTACCTTGTTTCCCCAAACCAGACAAAGATGCCATCAAAAAGGAGAATTACAGACCAATATCCTTGATGAACACGGATGCAAAAATTCTCATCAAAATACTAGCCAATAGGATCCAACAGTACATTAAAAAGATTATTCACCACAACCAAGTGGGATTTATTCCTGGGTTTCAAGGTTGGTTCAACATCCACAAATCAACCAATGGAATACAGTACATCAATGAAAGAAAGAACAAGAACCATATGATCCTCTCAATAGATGCTGAAAAAACATTTGACAAAGTACAGCAACCTTTCTTGATCAAAGCTCTTCACAGTGTCAGGAAAGAGGGTACAAATCTCAATATCATAAAAGCCATCGATGAAAAACCCACAGCGAATACCATTCTCAATAGGAAAAAACAGAGCTTTTCCCCTAAGGTCAGGAACACGGCAGTGCTGTCCACTATCACCACTGCTATTCAACATAGTATTAGAAGTCCTGGCCTCAGCAATCAGACAACAAAAAGAAATAAAAGGCATCTGAATCAGCAAAGCAGTAAAACTCACTCTTTGCAGATGATATGATACTTTATGTGGAAAACCAAAGAGACTCCATTCCAAAACTGCTAGAACTGATACAGGAATTCAGTAAAGTGTCAGGATATAAAATCAATGCACAGAAATCAGTTGCACTTCTATACACCAACAGCAAGACAAAAGAAAGAGAAATTAAGGAGTTGATCCCATTTACAATTGCACCCAAAACCATAAGATACCTAGGAATAAACCTAACCAAAGAGGCAAAAATCTTCACTGAGAAAGCTATGACGTACTCAAGAAAGAAACTGAGGAAGACACAAAGAAATGGAAAAACGTTCCAGGCTCATGGATTGGAAGAAGAAATATTGTGAAAATGTCTATGCTACCTAAAGCAATCTACACATTTAATGCAATCCCCATAAAAATACCATCAATTTTTTCCAAAGGAATGGAACAAATATTCTAAAATGTATATGGAAGCAGAAAAGACCCCAAATAGCCAGAGGAATGTTAAAAAAGAAAACCAGAATTGGCAGCATCACAATTCCAGACTTCAAGCTCTATTGCAAAGCTGTAATCATCAAGGCAGTATTGTACTGGCACAAAAACAGACACATAAATCAACAGAATAGAATAGAGAGCCCAGAAATGGACCTTCAACTCTATGGTCAACTCATTTTTGACAAAGCAGGAATAATGTCCAATGGAAAAAAGACAGTCTTTTCAACAAACGGTGTTGGGCAAATTAGAAAGCCACATGCAGAATGAAACTGGACCATTTCTTTACACTACACATAAATATAGACTCAAAATGGATGAAAGACCTCAAAGTAAAACAGGAATCCATCAAAATCCTTGAGAACACAGGCAGCAACCTCTTCGATCTCAGCTGCAGCAACTTCTTCCTATGAACATCACCAAAGGCAAAGGAAGCAAGGGAAAAAAATGAACTATTGGGACTTCATCAAGATCAAAAGCTTTTGCACAGCAAAGGAAACAGTCAACAAAACCAAAAGACAACCAACAGAATGGGAGAAGATATCTCCAAATGACATATCAGATCAGGGACTAGTATCCAAAATCTATAAAGAACTCCCCAAACTCATCACCCAAAAAATAAATGATCCAATCAAGAAATGGGCAGAAGATATAAACAAACATTTTTGAAAAGAAGATATCCAAGTGGTGAACAGACACATGAAAAAGTGCTCAACATCATTCGGCATCAGGTAAATACAAATCAAAACCACAGCACCTCACCAGTCAGAATGGCTAAAATTAACCAGTCAGGAAACAACAAATGTTGGTGAGGATGCAGAGAAAGGGGAAGCCCTCCTACACTGTGGGAATGCACGCTGGTGCAGCCACTCTGGAAAACATTGTGGAGGTTCCTCAAAAAGTTGAAAGTAGAGCTACCGTACAACCCAGCAATTGTACTACTGGGTATTTACCCTCAAGATACAAAGGTACTGATCTGAAGGGACACACGCACCCCAATGTTTAGAGCAGCAATGTCCACAATAGCCAAACTATGGAAAGAGCCCAGATGTCCATCAACAGATGAATGGATTAAGAAGATGTGGTGTATATATAGAATGGAATACTATGCAAGCATCAAAAAATGAAATCTTGCCATTTGCAACAATGTGGATGGAAGTAGGGGATATTATGCTAAGCGATATAAGTCAATCAGAGAAAGACAATTATCATATGATCTCTCTGATATGAGGAATTCTAGAGACAGGGCATGGGGTCATGGGGGGTAGAGAGGGGAGAAAAAAGGAAACAAGATGGGACTGGAGAGGGAGACAAACCATAAGAAATTCTTAAACTCAGGGAACAAACTGAGGGTTGCTGCGGAGGGGGAGGGGATAGGGTTACTGGGTTATGGGGAAAAAATAAAGTTGTATTGTGAAAGGACATTTAATTATATAATGCATTAATAGGAAAAAAAGATTATGAAACAGTATGAACCATACGATTCCGTTTGGGAAAGAGATCATAAAGATTTTATTTACTTGACAGAGAGAAACACAGCCAGAGAGGGAACACAAGCAGGGGGAGCGAGAGAGGGAGAAGCAGGCTTCCCGCCGAGCAGGGAGCCCGATGTGGGACTCGATCCGGGGTCTCCAGGATCATGACCTGAGCCGAAGGCAGTCGCTTAACCAACTGAGCCACCCAGGCGCCTCGGGAAAGATCATAAAAACATAAGTAAACAAAAGTAAGAAAATAAAAAGCTTCACCAATGTGTTTATATTTTAGTGTGGCCTCCCAAGTTTATACAACAAATATGGATTATTTAAAATTTAAAAATGAAATAAAATTATTTAGTTACTGTTTCTAAATTTCAAACAAATGTTCCCCAATATTAATTATCAGCACAAATATTGGGAAAGAAAAAAGAAGGAAGGAGAGAATTAACTTGAGTAGTTTTTTCTTATCCAATTTCATTGAAATGTAGGGTCAACCCAACTTGAATCTCCCTCTCTTGGTAAATAGTGAATATTATTAGAATGTATATATTTCCACTGAAAAAGCAGGAAGAAAATGCCTTGTTTTTTCTCTCAATCCCTTATCATTACAACCCTATGATTAAGATCATTTCTTCTATTTACTGAACTAGGTGAATTCTAAAGTTCTTTTTTTTCTGCGGTGAAGGTGTTAATTGCATTACTTCTGATTACTCATTCAAAAAAATGAGCCAGGTTGCATCGGCTACATATTATGCAGTGAGCTGTTGATTATCTGTGGAGACAAGGACAGTACAAATAATAAAAATCCACAGAGAATACCCAAACTTCATTTTAGCCAGAAGTGTCAACAGTTTGCCAGGGTTGTTAGCAAGGAACAAAGCTGATTTGAGTTCTATCTCCCAGGTCCCTTCCATATGCTTGAGGATTATGCTAATAAGAAGTGAAATGACCAGCAGCAGCGGCAGCCCTGAGTAATTCCTAGTCAGGAGAAATGGCTTTTGATTAATCAAGATCTGGCTGAACTGGAGCAGGGACATGCAAAAGTCTCCTGAAACAGATCCTAAATATTCCTTAAATTTTCATCGTCTAAAAGATTCCATTCACCTGACAACATGTTTACCAGAGTTTATTTCACTTACAAGATTCGATCCATGTGATATCCATTTCATCCCTACCTGAGCCCTATGTACACAGAATAAACAATTGACTCATCTCTCTTGGTCATCCTGTCCTACTAAACTATCAAATTAAAATTTCTAAATATGTGTTTTTGGAGTCATTACAATTCCATTTACGAGATCCATCTATTTAGGCAACATGCAATTAACATAAAATTCAATAGCCTAAAATTACTAGCTTTCTAAAGCTTGGAAGAAAAATGTGTCCTTCTGTGACCTTTCGTTAGTCAGTATAATCCACAGAAATTCTACACTCGTGCATATTTACACACATACATAAACCCTAGCAATGTCCATGATTTGATTTAACAGATGCCTCTGACAGTCCATATGTCCACATCTCATTTTAAATTTGAAATTAAGAAAGTTAAGACAGGCCTTTGCAGACCTTATGAGAAATATCATTTCTCTAAAACTGCTTTTCTTTGAGGGAATATCATAAATTGACTGACAGGGATGTTAACTGCATTAACTTTTTAAGATTCTTTCAAGCCTCTGTCTTTTGTGAAATAACTATAAATTTAGATTGGTGGTTCATATGGCTTTTTCCCCTATAACAAATACGAGTAAGATAAATTGAACTAAAACTCTTTTATGCTTTATTGAATAACAGCCAGCAATAAGGCAGGCTCAGGGAGCAGATTCTAATACCAGATGCATAGTTTTGCTTTAAATATCTTCTATTGCACTGGATAACAGGTTAAAATCCGTCCCCTTAGTAGGAGATTCAAATTGCTTCTTTTAGACTTTTCGATAAGAACTTTCTGGTCTTTCCTTTTGCAAATGATAAGATTTTCTTCACGTAGTTTATACATAATTTGTGTCTCTCTCTGAGGAAAACATTCCATTGTCACCACGACAGAAGAAACACCAGGCGTTCTGAGCGGAAACTGATTTATGATTTGCTGATTTTCAACAAATTATCTTCCTGTTATTATGACTGTTGTGAGTCGTTGTCACCAAATTAAAGGACAAACCTGAACAATCATCCTCAGTGATCCCTATTTAAGTTCAAGAAGCTTCCCAGCTTCGTAAAAATTAATATAAAATACATAAAATTTCAGGGGTGCCTGGGTGGCTCAGTCAGCTAAGCGACTGCTTTCAGCTCAGGTCATGATCCTGGAGACCCAGGATCAAGCCCCACATCGGGC
>PITA01001350.1:170182-200419 GCA_004023965.1 Spilogale gracilis
TTCTTTTTTTTTTTTTTTCTTTAAGATTTTATTTATTTGACAGAGAGAAACACAGCCAGAGAGGGAACACAGGCAGGGGGAGTGAGAGAGGGAGAAGCAGGCTTCCCGCCCGAGCAGGGAGCCCGATGCGGGGCTCCATCCCGGGTCTCCCGGATCATGACCTGAGCCGAAGGCAGTCGCTTAACCAACTGAGCCACCAGGCACCCCTGACTCAGATGTTCTTGAAATAACTGGGCTCTCCCACAGGAATCTGAAATCTAGTGGCTTTCTTCTGTCTTTGACTACACCATGTCACGCCTCACAGTCACTACCTCAGTGTCTCCCACATGATGCATAAGGAAGGAGACCTAACACATTAGAACATTGCACAATGATTTCTGATATTCATTTCCTGATTTGTGGGTAATTTTTCCCCAAATTTGATTAAATTTTTAAAAGATAAAATTTTATCTGTTCCTACCTAGGAACAACCCAATCAAACTTTTTGCAGGATTTCCACAACCCATAAAATTCAGCTTCAACATTTATTGATCTTGCAAGACTTCAAAATGTCCCTGTTAGTTTCTAAAACCAAAAAGTTGAAGAAGTAGGATTGAAAAAAAAAAAGCATCCACCTAAATATGAATGACATAGAGATAACATATTCGTCAGGCATTGAATGTTTACTTTTAGTAAAACAAACTCCAGTGGCAATGATAAGGAAAATTATGCCTTCTATGATAAAAATATGATGCCATTTTATGATGCAATTTTTCCAGAGGTGGCAACATTCTTGTTTTAACACTTTGCTTACTCTTTTACCTCATTTCCTCTCATTGGCAGTGGTCCTGAACACTGAAAGCTTAAACTCCAAAGGAAACATGTATACTTAGCCCAGAATCAACCTGAGCTCCATGTCCAGACACCCGAGTCCCTGAGTTTCTACGTTCCTCACTTACCTTACAAAATTTGGTGGAGAAGGGACAGCTATGTTTATTCCCCAACACAACCCAGATTTGAAAGGCCCTTTCATTGAGAGCACTGAAAATGTCATCAGTTTAATATTAAAGAGAAAACAAGGAGAAAGTACGGTATTTGTGGGTCTCATACTGACTTTTATAAAAAAGTTAGAAATTATTATTTTAAAAAGTAAATGAATCAAATCAAATAAATGAATCAAATCAAAAAATAAATGAATCAAATAATCAAATCAAATTATCATTTTAAAAAATAAATGAATCAAATAAATAAATCAAATCAAATGTGTTTTGCATGTTTTAAAAAAAAGCTCTTTATACAATTAAATATTACCTTAGGTTAAATGTCTACTGCTTCTTTAGCTATTATGTGAAGCTAAACTCCTTTGTATCTTATACACTTATTTTAAACCAATGTATTCAATTAAAGTAGGTTCTAGATATATGCTAATTTTAAAAAGTCAGTAAGTGTCCAGAGTAAAGAGAAGACAATTGCATAGATTCTCGTGAGGAATATTGCCCTTAAAGGCTATGATACAGAGCAAACGAAAAATTGGGAATTGAGCAATGGTTTTCTGATGTCATTAATTGCATTAGTTACTTGAAAAATGTACTCTTAATGGAGTCTGGTTTTTCTTTAACAACAGTACTTCAGGGCCTAGAAATATCTAGGTATCAATGTTTTTCTTTGCTTTACATGCAAGCCTACACTGAAAACAGTCTAATTAGGAATCTATCTTGCTCCTTTGGGCTACAAGTAAACTTCTCAAAAAAAAAAAAAAAAATCCAAAGGATTTCCTTTGCTGCCCTTCCCCTCCTCCACACTGGACAACCTGCTTTGCCCTCACCCTCCCTTCAACTGCCCTCACTGATGTAACCAGTAACCAACTTGTTCCTAAATTTGTGAACACCTCATAGACTATCCCATCTCCTCGTCACTTTTCCCACAAGGCCGCACAAGTATGACCTTCTCCAAGAGCTTGCCCAACCCATGCCCTGGCAGCGACCTTGGGAATTCCATTTTCTGTCCTCCTGGAGCACCTTTGCATGCTCTAAGAGAATTTCTATGCAGCAAGGCACCCATTTCTTTGTCTTCCCCACCCCTCACCCCCCACACAGATTATGAGCCCTGCCAGTACACATTTTAGCCTTATTTATCTTGATATCCACATTGCCTACCCAGTGTCTAAACCTTGGCTGGCCAACTGTGCTCTCTTTTCAATCTCAGGAAGTAGAGCAGCAGGTCCTGGAGGCTGCATGGCCATTACCTCTCACAACATTAAGACAGAGAAGTTTTGCCTAATGTCTTTCGAGGCAAAGACATTCCTCCACCCAATCCAAGAGGATCCTGTTTCATACCGCTTGTGTCATCAAATACCCCATGGCTCTATTTGTACCCAAAATGGAGCCTGCACGGAAACGAGGTGCGTGGTGGCTAGGGCAGAGGGAGGACCGCTGAAGCCTGGGAAGTTTCCAAAATACATGTACTTTTCCTGCCTCCTTCCCCTTTTCTATGCATTTTCATCACTTTCAGAAGCACTGACACCTCCTAGCCATCTAATCAAGACAAATCTTTTATGCGGTAATTAAAATACAGCTCATCTTCAAGGGGAACAGAAAAACAAAGGCTGAAACAATTAGCTGACTGCGCCAAACAGCATGGTTCGCCCCCCACACACACCCGCCTTCTCCCTCCTTCCTCCAATTGCTTGCTTTTAAGTATTTTCACAGGAAGGAAAACTCCATTTTGCTGAAAGGTAAGAAACTGAACAGACACTTAGACTAGGAAATAGCTTAATTGAATTTCATATGAAAAATACTTAGGACTGTTTAAGACAAACATCAGGTTCCCTGCTCGACTGGAATCGCATTAGGCAAGAAAAGGAGTCAGAGATTGTTGCTAATCTGTTATGGTCAGGTTAGAAAGGAATATTGCATTTGCATGCAAAAGGACACAGGCCAGCGATACAGGGAGGGACAAGTCTTCCCAGAATAAAGACTGCAGCATAGAAAGAGGTAAATTGTACTAGTAATAACTCAGAAGGTGGAAAATGAACTTGTACCTCGTAAGGCTGTGTGGGCCTTGATTACATTAGTGCTACGTGCAGTATATTCATTTTTATTGTATTAGTTTTTGAATAGTCTGTAAAAGGCCAGTGTTTTATTTGGCACCCTGAGCCACCTGTCTTTCCTACAACATCCCCTACTAGCACATTCAAGCATTAGCATTCAGGTTTTCTAAAATCTTTTAACCATTGATGGCTGCCAGCAGTCAAATTAAATTCAAAGGGTTTAGTATAGCTCCAGGTTTTAGCTATATAATTTACTAAGAATGCCCAAAGCACTTGCAATCTAATTTGCAGTTCAGCAATGAATACTATTTCCTAATGAAATCTACCTGAAATTTGCTTCTGAGGCTCCAGAAAAAAATACACTCGTGACACCTGTGTGTCTTCCTTCTGGCATTGACTCCAAAACCCAACCTGCCAAGAGAATGTTGTACCTTATGCAAGGGGGACATAGGGAAAAGAAACCACAGGAATGGATTCATTTTTATTGCCAGATGATCTGAGCCAGTATGGCCACTCTGTATTTCTTTTTAAAATTTAGATATTTTTTTCAACATCTTCCATGTCTGATATTATGGCAATATCCATCAGAGCTTCCCCAGCAACCAGCATGGACTTTACCAAAATCTTGGCTCCCTGATTAATGATTGAAAGACATACAGACAGATAGATGATAGATACCAATACAGAAAAACCCAGACTTGATCATTTCATAACTCGTTGGTCTATTTTCCGTGGCAGACCAGAGCATTGATTCCTAATCCTAGTGCTCATTTCATTCCTGTCACTTACTCCGGAAGCACCACTGTCTCTATTTCACCCTTACGGAAGGGAAAGAAAGCAGAAAGTTACTGTTCAAAGTCTACAACTAACATACAGTGCATATGTTGTCTTTTTTTTTATTATTATTGTTACTTAAATTTTTTTTCCAGTGTTCCAAGATTCATTCCCCATTCCCCACACCCAGTGTTCCATGCAATAGGTGCCCTCAGTACCCACCACCAGGCTCTCCGATCCCCCCACCCCCTTGCCTCCAAGTCCCTCAGTTTGTTTCTGTGTCCAAAGTCTCTGTTGTTTCGTTTCTCTCCCTGGATTACCCTAGTTCCCATTTACTTTCCTTCTCCTACTGTCCTCTAGGTTACCCCTTATGCACCGCATGTAAGTGAAACCATGTGATGCTTGACTTTCTCTACTTGGCTTATTTTACTCAGCATAATCTCTTCCAGTCCAGTCCATGTTGCTACAAAAGTTGGATATTCATCCTTTCTGATGGAGGCATAGTATTCCATTGTATATATATACCACATCTTCTTTATCCATTCATCTGTTGATGGGCACCTTGGCTCTTTCCACAGTTTGGTGATTGTGGCCATTGCTGTGATGAATTTTGGGGTACATATGGCCCTTCTTTTCACTACATCTGTATCTTTGGGGTAAATGCCCAGTAGTACAATTGCAGAGTCATAGGGTAGCTCTATTTTTAATTTTTTAAGGAATCTCCACACTGTTTTCCAAAGTGGCTGCACCAGCTTACATTCCCACCAACAGGGTAAGAGGGTTCCCCTTTCTCTGCAGCCTCTCCAACACTTGTTGTTTTCTGTCTTGTTAATTTTGGCCATTCTGACTGGTGTAAGGTGGTATCTCAGTGTGGTTTTGATTTGAATTTCCCTGAGAGCTAGTGACGATGAACATTTTTTCATGTGTCTGTTAGCCATTTGTATATCTTCTACGGAGAAGTGCCTCTTCATGTCTCTTACTCATTTTTTGATGTGTTCATCTTCTTTTTGGATGTTGAGTTTGAGTAGTTCTTTATAGATCTTGGATACCAGCCCTTTGTCTGTAGTGTCATTTTCAGATATCCTCTCCCATTCTATGGGTTGCCTGGAAAAGAACATAGGCAGTAACCTCTTTGACATCGGCCACAGCAACTTCTTTCAAGACACATCTCAAAAGGCAAAGGAGACAAAAGCGAAAATGAACTTCTAGGACTTCATCAAAATACAAAGCTTCTGTACAGCAAAGGAAACAGTCAACAGTGCATATGTTGTCTTATAAAAAGGGAGCTCTCTTGGGCGCCTGCGTGGCTCAGAGGGTTAAGCCTCTGCCTTCGGCTCGGGTCATGATCTCAGGGTCCTGGGATCAAGGCCCACATTGGGCTCTCTGCTCAGCAGGGAGCCTGCTTCCTCCTCTCTCTCTGCCTGCCTCTCTGCCTACTTGTGATCTCTCTCTCTCTGTGTCCAATAAATAAATAAAATCTTTTTTAAAAAAATGTAGCTCTCTCTTACCTGAGATCAAGGCATGAGGAATTCTTGAAAAGTGTTTTGGGAATCTTCTGTGAAAGCTGAAAATATAAAATGTTATTTAACTTTTATTTTTAAATTTAATCTCTCTTCCTGCTATATAGGAATTCCGACTCCTAGTGTCAAGGTGATAATGACAAAGCGGCTGAGAGAAACTGCAGCTCACAGTTGCCAGGTGAAATCTAAAACCTTACAAGCATTCCCTATCACCGAGACAACACTCACCAGTGCAGGAGGCTGGAGAGATAAAATCACCAGGCTGAATTAATCTAGTTAACAAATGGCATAATTTGGAAGCCTGTTAGAAAAGCCAGAGGTGCTAGCTATACCCACAACAGTGTTAATCACTCACCATTGAGCCAGCTTAAGGTAAGTAGAAATCAAGCCATTAAGGTATAAATTGGAAAAAAACAAGTTCGTAATGACTCAAATGATCTAAATCTGGTTGTTGATCTCTCATTTTCCACTCAATAGGCCCCCTTATATATGTCATAATAAACTCTATAGTTTATAAAATTTGAAAACACTAATGGAGAAGCATTTTTACTGTTTTTAAAGCCTACCAATATCTCAGCGGTTGAAAGGGAACAGAAGCATCCCAAAACAAAGGGAGCAGAAGCTAAGACCGTGTGAGCACCTGCCCCCAGGTCACAACTGCCATTGATAAACCCTCTCCCCAACGAGGACTCCGAAGGATGCCTCAAGTGTCCCAAGGTATGGCAGAATGTGCAACAAAAGAGAATTTTGATTTTTCATTTCCATTACCACAGAATATAAAACAGAACCTATTGAGTAAAAATGAAAATGAATCTGCTTTTCAAGCATCACCTTGGCCCTCAGTCCTAACGGAACGGATCTCCACCCACTTCAGCTAACAACAAGAACCTGTATTTGTTCGTAGAGCATCAGACAGAAAATTAATGTAGTCAGCTGTTCACTTTCCAATTAATTTAGTGAAGCAGCAACTAAATCATCCAATTCTATCAAGTCTGAACATAAAAATATCAGCTGCACGGCACTTAGGAGAAGGAAGAGAAGAAACTAGCATTTTTAAATACCCTCTACATCAGGCACTTCGCTAGGCCCTTGCTCCTGTTTTTTTTATTTTCATCCTCACGGAACACTGAAAGAAAGGAATTCTTATCTCCATTTTACATAAACTCCCCTTACATATAAAATTTTAAAATTTGCCCAAAGATCACAGAACGGGCGTGTGGTGACACTGGGACGATGTCCAAAGGTCTCTCTGACTCTTTGAGTTAAAATGGAAATAAATGAATGATAAAAATCATGATGACACTTTGTATGGATTATACACTAGATGAGTCTCTATACTTAATATTTTTAATAATTCTATTTATTTT
Organism: Spilogale gracilis; assembly: GCA_004023965.1. Classification (NCBI taxonomy): domain Eukaryota; kingdom Metazoa; phylum Chordata; class Mammalia; order Carnivora; family Mephitidae; genus Spilogale; species Spilogale gracilis. Next base: position 176,872 of record PITA01001350.1, read on the forward strand.
TAAGCATTAAATTTGTTTTGCTTCTACCTTACTGTTACCTTATTCTGGGATATAGTCATTTACTTCTTAAGAAACAAGACGTTCATCTGTCTCCATTCCTTTCCCTTCCTTCATCCGCACCCTTTCCTTTCTTCACTGACTTGTTTATATCCCCCAAAGATCCAGGCAGGCAAGATGACGAGGAGTATGACTTGATGGGAGTTAATGAATTGTGTTTAATGAAAAATTAATTCTGAATACAGATTGTTACACTTTATAGATACTTCTCACGTGCATTTGTGATTAGAATAGCTTTACAGAGGATTAAGGCCCCATAAAACCCCACAAGATGTACAGTGTATGTGTCAGACATCTAAAAATTCTTGAGAAAGCAATTATACTGAGTGCTGTCTAATAATAAATCCAAATGGACAGCTCTGATAGGAACGGCATATCCTAACAGCACAACCCCCACCTGACTCTGCCTTGCAATCTTTGCTAGACTCTCTGCAAAAGAACAGATGTTCTGCTTTGGGTTGAGAAATCAACAGTTACCATTCATATGTTCCAAAAATTCAAGGGCCTAGTGCTGCTGTTTTAAGGATGCTAATTAATTCTAGCCCTTATGCTCCAATATTCTTGCAGTTTCAATCAACCGCATTCTCATAGGACTTTGGGCCCAGCATCTCCTTTGAAAGCCTATGGGGAAAAGCAACCAGGAAATGTACACTTCACGGACCCGGGGGGGGGGGGCGAGTAGGGGGGGAAACGGGGGGGGGGGAGAAAAGGATTAATCTGATACGTTCTGATTTCGTCTATTTCTCCTAATGTTCTCATTGCCGTCCTCTCTGTATTGTATTGATCTGAATAGGTAGGTACAGCCCAAATGACAAATGTAATTGAAATCAAACCTGGAGATGCCTTTGGTCATACTTTTTTCCATTTATTTACCATTGAAACATAGAAACACAGACTAATTTTGGAACTGCATAGAAAGAGCTCTTTACTGAACCTGTTTCTGGGTTTGTTTATTTGTTTGTTTTTAGGTCTGGTACTGACTGTGCATCATATTCAGCTAGGAGCATGGTAAAAATGCAGGTTCCTGGGCTTCAGAGCACGTAGACCCGCGATCTGTGCGAGTTCTGGGGTAAATGCCCTATTCTGAAGCAGATGATCCAGGGGCCTCAGGAGAAGGTATGTTCATCCACATGCGCTCCAGAACACGGACATTAGCAATCTATCTGACCTTTGCCCCAGACGAGAGCGCTAAAGCAAAAACGGTACTGTGGGTCAAGGGTGGTATAAAGATCCCATTCCGTTTACTTTAATGGACCCTGTTCCACTGCTGGCCCCACAGACATCCTTCCCACCAAAGTTTCCCATTATGTCCTGTGGTTTGAATCACCTGCAGTGATGACAATCCCTGGGACCTCAGATGGAGTCCAGTGATTTGTTTTTTTAACAAGCATGCCAGGCAAACGTCACGACCCTATAGCCTGCTGCACTGCTACCTAACACCAAAGCAAGTACGCCCAGGGAGAGAGCCCTCGCTGAGAAGCCAGCCACACCTGGGTTGGAACCCCCGGTATTTTACCCTATAGCTGCCTGATGTGGGCAAGTTACAGCACCTTGACTTAATCTCTGTGAGTTTTAGTTACCTCCCTGTAAATTTGGGATGATAGTGTCACCTCCAAATTGTTGGGAGAATTAAATATAATCATGTATGTCAAGATGTAGGATATAGAGTACGGATCTGAAAACAGCAGGAGCGAGGGGTTTACATTTGTGTGCTGCCCACTCACCTGAGGACCAGGGTCTGTCACCCTTTTGCAACAATTATCTGTATGAGTTGATATAAAAGAGTCTTTTGGTGTTTTGCTGAAGGAAAGCAAGGAATCACTTTTTGTTTTGTGAGACTTTGGGAGGGGTCTGGGAAAGAAGAGGGAGGACTAAAGAACATGGGGAAGAGAGGACCTATCCCCATCCTGCCACTTCACTTCACATTGTACCCCAAGTCAGGGAGGACACAGTCTGAAGGAGCTGGGTTCTTTTTAAGATTTTATTTTTTTAGGGGCACCTGGGTGGCTTAGTCGGTTAAGCGGCTGCCTTCAGCTCAAGTCATGCTCCCAGCATCCTGGGGTCGAGCCCCACATTGGACTCCAGAGCCCGCTTCTCCCTCTCCCTCTGCCTGCTGCTCTGACTACTCATGGTCTCTATCTCTCTGTCAAATGTTTGAGAGAAAGAGAGAGAGAACATGGGGGGTGGGGGGGTGGGATCAAAGGCAGAGGGAGAAGCAGGCTCCCTGCTGAGCAAGGAGCCCAACACCAGGATCAAGACCTAAGCTGAAAGCAGACGCTTAACTGACTACAGCCACCGAGGATCCTGAAAAAGCTGTTTTATGTAAAGAGACTTTTGTGACCCTATGCCCAAGTTAGGCAAAGAAATAAAGAGAGCCGTTCTCTATTTCTGTGTAGAATCCATTGACACGTACAAGCCTAAAGATGGGCATCATGAGAAGAACCAAAAGATGGCACTCGGCATCAGCCTCAGGGGCCTCACCGCTCCCACCATTACAAGTGGCAGTGGAGAGACCCCCCTCGGATGGCTTTGAGGGCCAGGGGTGAGGGGGTCGCCAGAGAAAGCAAGGAAAACAGTCATTCATGCTGCTTAATTCCTAAAGCTGGAAATTTAGTTGTCAGGACACGCCAACTTCACGTGGGACCCCCACAGCTGGAGAGGTGTTTTCAGGGAAGCTCAGTGCCCTACAGGAGCAGAGGGCCCAGGGGAAGGAGCTCCAGGTCTTGCTATCACCTGCCTTGCTTTGCCTCCACAGATGGGCCAGTAGATACAGTAACGATTTTCATTATAAGTGCCCTTTATTGGTCTCAAGGGGAGCCAGCCTAGCAAGAGCCGGGAGAAATTAATGTTTTTTCCTCTGCCAGAACTAAATGTCAAATTAAAAGCTCAGATGATGGTAAGTCTCGTTTCTCCATGGGATTAGTTATCACTGGCCTCAAACCATCGTAGCCTATGTATGATATAGTCTCCTCATCTGTGAATTAGCCTACTTGACAGAGATGCTCGGGGCTTAATACCTGAAGAGAAGAATAACCAAGATGATATATAGAAAGCATCTAAAAGAGTCAAAAATTAAGGGTTTGGTCTCTATCTGATGCTCAAATAACACAGGCATCTGTGAATTATATCGTATTCAGATGCGTAGTAGGAAGGATACAGAAACTCTATGTGTTTGCTCTGCCAAGAACGAGCTGAGAGACCTGGAGTGACCCCTCTCCTCTCTGTGAGCCTCCCTTTCCTCCTCCATAGAGGCAAGAGTCCTATTTTGTCTTTAGGGTTCAAGGTAGAAGATATCCGGTCTTGTGAAGAGCAACTAAAAATACAATGTCCTTGTGCTGCGGAGAGAGTTACATCACCCCACACTTACAAGAATCCAAATGTTGACTGAGATTCTTCTGTAAGCAAAAAGAAACACGGAAAAGCCTTGTCAAGCATTCTGTAGTCGGCTGGGAATGCAGATTTGAATGTGTCTATCTTGAGCACACCCAGATGTTTATACCATTTGGATGTGTGTTAAAAAGTTAATGTTTCCCTTAATGAGATACACCCAGGCCCCTTTCTGGCATTAGAGCCACAGGTCAGAGTGGAGGAAGAGGGCAGCATAGCTTCACAGTGAGCATTCTCTGTGCTCACGGTAGTCACCAGCTTGTTGATGACATTGGTCATTGGAGTTCAGTCCTCTGTGTTCATTCATTAGTTCGTCAACAGATACCTACTGTGCAACTTTCTTAAGCTAGGCACTGTGCAAAGATGTGGGAAACGCAAAGGTGTTACCCTGCCCTTCCCTGAAGGTGAAATCTTGTTTGAGGAGGGAGGTATCCAGGCAATTATAAAACAAGATAGCTTATGATGAGTGTCACATGATTCTAGGCAATAAGTACCATTTATGCAGTGCATTCTAAATTTATTCAATGCCATTTTTGCCCAGCTGAATGAGGCATCAACTCTAGATGGAGTGCTCCAAGGTTTTTCCAGTGAAAGGGGAATTTGAGTTGGATAGAATGAATGAATGTAGAGAGAGGAAGGAAATGGAGAAAGCTCACACTAGGAAGGGAAATTAGCATAAACGAAGGCACTGATTCAGGAAATCCCAAAGCCACCAGAACAAAGCAGGTGAACCTCCACACTCAATGTGGGAACCACTCACAGGTCCATACTCACTCTTTTTAAGCCTCACAAAGAGGAGGATCCCATCAAATCAATGATTATAAACAGTTCCCTGACACCAAGTGCTTGTTTCTTTAGCCAGAATTACTCATTTCATGAACTTAAATGGTTAGTTGCCAGACTACAGTCTAGAGATCCATAGAACCGAAGTTTCCACTAACATAAGGGAAGAAAAAAACATGTCTCATTTTTTGCTCACATCCCCAGTAAGAATAGAACAGTATATGGCCCTCATTGCCCTCTTAGCTTTGGTGGATCTGCCTTTAGCCAGCCTGATAGCTTTAATCCACAATGAAGCCATCAGGCCATGTCAGGAGTAAGAGCAGAAAAGAGCCAAGCCATAGGGCTTCCCAGTGGAAAAGAGGTGGACGTATGTGATCGAGCAGTATGTCGTTGTTCTGCTAGCCCCCTCCCCCCCGAGTGATGCCCTAGCCCTACTATGAACTTTCTCTGAAATTAGAAAGACCTTTAAAATGACATTAACAGCTGCTGGAACTGGAAATAAACTCAGTACTAACACCAACCAGAAATGTAAACATTAGGATTAGCAAATATTTTCCCTGAAAGAGACGGCCTTCGGACCACTCATTCAGCCATATCCTCCCTCCCAACTGGGTTGAATTCATTGCATAAGTGGGAACCTACAATAATCCTCATTATTTTATATATTTTTCAGTAGTTTGAGTACTCTGAATTATACAAAGTTATACAAAATACTCAAAATCATACAAATTATTTTACAAATAAATGATCTTCCAATGACCTTCTATAACATGGCAGGTCTATTATTTTAAAGTTTGGTGTTTGTTCCTTCACCTTACACATTCTACCCTTTGACAAGTTTCTCTCAGTTGGCAATTTCTATTTATATTTCAACATATTAGTATAACAAATTTAAATAAAATCCTCCACTTGTATCATTAATTAGCATTTGGCAATGGGCCTGATTATATGCCCTTGGCAGCAAAATGATTTAAGTATCTAAAAGGTTATTTTTATCATTTATTAAGTATGCCTGTTAGCAAACTATTACCACCAACTTCTCAACAAGGGGACTCTGCAGACTCTGGCATAGATCTTAACGTACCTCTTGAGGTTCTGTGGAGTAACTGATGGTCAGTGTGGTCAGTTTTTCTAACAAACAAGGAAGGCCTGTATGAATAGAAGGGCGTTTAAATGATTAAAAATTTTCTAAGTTGAAATGATTTAAAATAATTTTGCTAATCTGTGCTGGAACTTCAGGAAACAAAGTTTGCTCCTCATCATCGATAGTTTAGCAAACTATACAGAGGGATTTATTTAACCAGCAGAAGTCCTCGTCTGTACTCTTCTAAGAAGCTGAATGGACTTCTTCAAACACCCGACTGAATGTGAACTGCACGAAGCCCGGAAGATGTTTGCTTTATAACTATGAACTCTCATTCATAGGTCTCCTGCTCACTACGTATTTCCAGCAACTAGCCCAGTGCCTGGAATATAACGAATGCTCAATAAGTATGTCATGTGGAGGCACCTGGGTGGCTCAGTCAGTTAAGCAAACGATCTTGATTTCGGCTCAGGTCATGATCTTGGGGTCCTGGAATCAAGCCCCACATCTGGCTCTGTGCTCAGTGAAGAGTCTACTTGAGAGTCTTTCTCTCCTTCTCCCTCACCCCCACCCACTTGCTCTCACACTCTATATATAAGTAAACAAATAAAATCTTTTTTTAAAAATCTGTTATGTAATAAAAGGAAGAATATCAATTCACTGTATGCCTCTTAAGAGAGAGAATGACTTAAAAACGAACTGAATTGGGCCGCCTGGGTGGCTCAGTCAGTTGAGCATCTGCCTCCTGATTTTGGCTCAGGCTATGGTTTCAAGGTTGTGACATCGAACCCCTTGTTGGGCTCCGTGCTGAGCATGGAGCCTGCTTGAGATTCTTTCTTTCTCTCCCTCTGCCCCTACCCTGTATTCTCTTTCACTCCAAAAAAAAAAAAGTAAATAAAAAATGAGGCCATAAGTTTTGCACTTATTTGTAATTTCATTTAAATATGAGTTGTAGCTATAAGGCCTGAACAGTATGGAGGAAAAAATTTTAGAGCAAGCAATGTAGTGAATTGTGGAAAATCAGCCATGCTGACAGTGTATTTTCAAGATCTTCTACAAATTAATATACATCCTGTATAAATGAATAAAAGTATCCATTTTCTGTGACTCCTCCAGGCACAGTGTTTTGTGTTTCTTCTGACTCATCGGGGAGAATTAGAAAAAAGGTTCCATGAAGACAATGCTTTGGTGACTAGAATAAAGAACCTGAATGTTGCAAATAGAGAATTTGACTCACCAGAGACTCTCCTGGACTTTGGGCATATAAGTATTTCTTTTTTTTTTTTTTTAAGATTTTATTTATTTGACAGAGGGGGAGCAAGAGAGGGAGAAGCAGGCTTTCCTGCCGAGCAGGGAGCCCGATGTGGGGCTCGATCCCGGGTCTCCAGGATCATGACCTGAGCCGAAGGCAGTAGCTTAACCAACTGAGCCACCCAGGCGCCCCAGACAGATAAGTATTTCTTGAGCAAAGAGATTTAAGACAGACAGCAGGGAGCTTACAATCTAGTTGCCTTCAGTAAGAATCTTAGAAGAGGGAAAAGGAAAATAGAGACATGAAGAAGAATCTGTGTTTCAAGAAAACCTTCAGGAAAGAAAGAGAAACTAGAAACTTCCAAGATAGGCCAGAATGGGAAACAATGTAATAGAATGCATTTAACACCTGGCAGAGTCTCAAACTCCAGGAAAAAAAAAAAATGTCATCCACCCCCACCTTCAGTCATAGGTACACTGTCATTCAATTTTAGCAAAAAAAGAAAAAAAAATCCAAATATGGAAGGAAATGAAAATAAGCCTATGCCATATTGTGAATAAAATATTCATAAGTCAAACAAATTCATAATCAGAAGCAGGCTACTTTTCAAATGTAATTCAACAGTGAATGAGGTGAATTTTAGATCCTGTGTGTGAAAGAGGCTTGAAATAATTCTCTGAATATCAACACTAGGTTTTGTAAACACAGACAAGACACTCTTCACTAAATTGGGTCCCCTCCATCTTGGGAAATACCTATTAGTCGCAGGTTCTTAGTTCTCTTAAGTTTCTTTAGTGCTGCTCAAATTCAAACAGTTCAGGAAAGGCAAAAACATCAGACTAATAGGCCAACTCGTGTAAGCTTACTCTCTGATAAAAGCGGAAAAGATGGAGAAGGGTCTTAATTCCATGTGCCGGATGCTGTATTAAGTATATTATTATATGTGTTATCTCTTTTTATCCTTACAACAACCCTGAAAATTAGTATTAATGGGAATATTATTTCTATTTGTGGAGATAAAAGACTTAAGAACCACAGAAATTTATGGTCCTCACAATGCTAACCAGTAGTGGAAGTAGGATATGAACACAGGTCAGTTGGACTAAAAATCTGTGTTCACCCAACTAATCACACAGCACACATTGAAGGGAAAAGTTCCATAAAACCACCCCATAAGCTCATTCTAGCTACAAAGTTGCATTCAATCTTGTATCACCTTCATTATACCTAACTGAATCAGTGCTCCCAGTGCCTACCACTTGGTTGTTTCTATAATCTGTACTCGAGAAGTAATCTTCATTCATCTGCATCATGCCCTTTGAGGGTACCTTTCTGGTAGCTCTCCTGTGAGGCTAACCTTGCATGTTTTATAGATATTACACTTGTCTTGTGAGGTCAGTCACCTCCACCACCAACAACAACAATACCAGTTATATCTTATTATTCTCTACAGGCCCTGACACAGTGCCTTGCAAATAATTGGTAGGAAATGGTAGCTGAATTGGACTGAAATATACAGAGGACATTGTCCTGAATTATAGGGTAAGGCAGAAAAGTCCACATCATCTTTGATTCAAATCATTACTGAGCACCAACTGTGTGCATTTAGTTTTTCTACATCTTTTTTATTATTACTAATGTATAATGTATTATCTGTTTCAGGGGTACAGGACTGTGAATCATCAGTCTTACACAATTCCCAGAACTCAACCATAGCACATACCCTCCCCAACATCAGTTTCTACAACCTGTTTCAATAGTAAGTGGGATCCCATCGTTTATACTATCGCTATGGTTCCCTATAATAGGAGACATAATGGCATTTGATATCTTTAAATTTTGCCATGTTAGAGCTACAAGTCAGTACCATAGACAATCCAGGAAGTCTTTCCATGTGACATTTTCCCCCCAGTGGGAAAGTGGAAACGTGAACATTTTATCCCAGAATCTTTCAATTATAAAAATTCAATTCTTGAGTTATGTGGGGGCATTGCAGGTTGGAGGAAAGCGGGAAATCTGAAACAATATCAAGATGCTTTACGAATTACTCCCTACCATGCTCAGACTTCCTCTCTGCCATCTGTGTGGATTCTGGGACCCACGGTCCCTGCATAATTCAATCTGCTGGTTTCCCATCCTTCTCCCTTCTTTCCCATGTGGCCACTGCGATGTGGCCGTCCTGGCTATTAAGACATACAGATCCTTGGGGACATAATTAAGGAGGCCCGAGATGCTTTCATCAAAGGGCAGTTTATTTGCTATTGTTCTACCGCTATTCATGCAGGTTAACTACTTGGTAGTCCTTTCATGTCCCAGAGTCAATCTGCGTTTAAAGGATGGAGGTGAGTGGGCAGGACAGGGCAGTTTATCTTTGCTGCCTCCTCATTTATGATTGCATTGCTCTCTCACATGGCACTACCTCAGCTGATCAAAATCTGGGACCACATATCACCAGAGTCATTGGGATGAAAGGCAAATATATTCTTTGTTCAATCTACATAAGAGTATTTAAAATAATCATGGCAATAGATCTGATGGAAATACCCAAACACAGAAACAGCTTGTCCCAGAGCAGGAATTACTTCTCTTTTTGCTAGCTTTCCACAGCAGTTAGAAACATCTTTGCAATATATGAATATTCTCAATTATCAGCTCAGGCTGTAAAATTGTGTCAGTTCGCACACTCTGCCTGCAGCCAACACATCTGTGCTCGATTTCAAGCAGCGAATGGCCAGTTATCAGCAGGAGAGGCTCAACTCCCTTCTACTTCCTGACATAAGGCCATAACCCTTCGAGAGACTTTGGCATAAAGATGTGCTACTAAAATAGCATTCATCCAAATTGCGTTTTCTCTCTGTCCCTCCTAAAACTCAATGCGATCAAATTTCACTAGGTACCTATCATGTTCCTATAGGGTCAAAGTGAGAAGCTGGCAAAATGAAACAGAAAACACAGAGGCGGTAAAACCTCAGGGAGCGGGACTAGAAAAGATGCAACTCTGAAAAAAAAATCCCCAAGACTTCTCAAAAATCCCAGAAATCAAACAAGAACAAAATATGAAAGCAGAAAGTTTTTCATCCATTGAAAAGACATGAAAAGTTAATCTACATAAATGTGACAGCCCTGGACCCTTAACCCAGAAAACCTGAAGCAAAAATCTGTGCCAGGAAGACAGATGGAATTCATCATTCCTTTCTGTTTCCTGATATACACAGAGCTTTGCAAACTGTCCCTCTGAACGTGAGAGTAAAATCATTTAGCACAGTCATTAAAGGCAAGAGCCATAATGTGTATAACAACCATGTGTAGGTGACATAATTCTACTGAAAAATACCCAAGACATCTCAAACTTTGCTAGCAGACTGAACAACAACAACAAAATGCTGTACAGGGTTTCCACATAATGTTGGAAAGCTGCCTGTCTCATCTAAAGCTACTGAGAAAACACTCTCAGTCCCAGCTTCGCGTCATCCAATAAGCACGTGGTGGCGAATGACTCAGTGGAGAAGGACAATCCGTGTGTCAAGAGAACAGACATAGGTCTCGTTAATACATTTGAGGTGGTGGGGTACAGAGGGCAGCCTGGGAGGTTTGGGTGGCTTATCCATTTCGAGAACAAGCTATGGCTTTTTTAGGGGTCTACGGCATCGAACATTTTTTCTGCAATAAAATGCTTCCTCTGAACAAGTCATTCCAGCACACAACAGCGGGAACTAACAAAGCCTGGAGTCCAGTGGAGGCCACCTCCTCACCCTGTTATATTATCTGTGACCAGTGGCCAGTGTTGCTATGACAACTTTTCAAAGTAGCCTTATCGAGGACGGGAAAAAAAAAAAAGAAAAAAAAGGAAAGCAAAACAAAACTGAACCACCCAGGACAGAGTATGCCTACTGGACTTGAAAGCACCGGTCAATTCAGTGAAGGGTAAATGGTCAGGACAGCTCTTAAGCATTACTTAGAAGCCCTCCACCCTCAATTTTAAAAATTGTCTGAAATCTTCACTTACATTGTCATGAAACTATATAGAAGTTTCTTTATAAACCTTAATACAATAATTACACAGGACCCCAAAATGTTGCCCTTTCTGATTCCTATGATCAAAATGTAATTTTCTCTGTCCCAGTATAAGCATTCACATTGCAGGACACTTCTATAGCCCACTTGATATTCAAACCCCATGAGAGAGGACTTCTGATGCACAGAACCAAGTGGAAAAGGAAGATGAGAAAGCCCCCATACCACAGTGACTCCATGGTCAAAGACGGGCGATCAAAATAAGACCAATGATAAAGGACTTTTCTTCCTTTTCCAATTCTAAGAAAAAAAATTCCTTCCCTTAGCAATTATTTATTTTCCCATTTCCACATGTGGTTCTCATGATAATTGCTAACTTTGTGAAATGTTAGAACACTGACACTTATGTAAAGCAAAGTGCCTTTTGACATTTATGAAGTGCTGATTCTCTATAAATATAGAAAAGTGGTAATCATCACAAGAACTACTCAATGGAATAGATCAATAGCGAAGACAAATACTCTTCTTTCATTGAAATTCAGAAGGCAAAAAATAGGCCATTTTTTACCTCTTTGATAAACTAGTTCTTTCTGTGACTTGCCAACTAAGATTTAAGATCAGAGCAATGACACAGACACGGGGAAATTGTAGGAAGAAAGGAATCATAGGTCAACTTGGTCTACTTCCTCGCCTCATATAGATCTATATATAGATAGATGTGCAAACACCTCCGGAGAAAGATGGGGTAACTACGCTGTCATTCACCTTATGATCTCTTAAAAAATAAAACCCACTGATTGTGAGTAGCTTGTAACACAAAATAAGGAATGATACCTATCACAAAATTGCTGGAAAAGCAGACAAGCTTCAAAGAGTGATTTGGGGAATATTAAAGGTAAATTGTGCTTTCATTTTCCAGTGATATTTCTTTTTCCCTCACAAGCACAAAACAGTGCTGGGGAAGGCACAGTGTCCATTGACACCTCTGGGCAGAGCACACGTAGTCCCCAAATCAAAAGCTTCTCAAGGGGCTGGAGGTGGACACTTGTGCTGATTGGCCAGTTCCAATCTCATTAGGCTAGCTGGCAATCAGAGTGGCATCCAGATAGCTACAAACCAGAAAGCAAGCGCCAAAGCCGCGGAGGCTGTGCCCATCTCGGGAACTCAACTTGAACGCTGAGCTGGCCTCTGACAGATCTTGTGTGGCTCTCTGACACTTCCTTCCACCACCTTTCAGCATATTTTAATACTTAAAAGGATCAGGAATCTGATTGCTCTCCATAAGGTTCCTATTCCCCCATGGGTGATATAGGTCTATGAAAACATCTCGAGTGGGATCATTCATTTATTGAACTAATATTTATGGAAAACCTATGCTGCTGATGTCTATGAGAGCGTGTGGTATGGTTGTCAAAAGCATGGACTCTGGAGCCTGGCTGTCTCATTCAAAACTTGGCTCTGCCATTTGCTAGGCAGGGTGGCCTTAGGCAAGGTAATACTTGACCAATCTGGGCCTCAATCTCCTCATCGGTGAAATGGGGATAATAGTAGTGCCTACTTTATATGGATCCTGTGAAGATGAAGGAATTAATACATGTGAAGCACCTTTAAAAAAAAGAATATTTTACTTATTTATTTACAGACAGAGAGAGGGAACACAAGCAGGTGGAGTGGGAGAGAGAGAAACAGGTTCGAGCCTGATGCAGGGCTCAATCCCGGGACCCTGGGATCATGACCGGAGCCCAAGGCAGACACTTAAGGACTGAGCCAGGCGCCCCTACACCTGAAGCATCTTGACCATGCCTTGTATACATTGGTATCAGCTCTTATGTCTTACCAAACAAATGCTGATGTCCTATAATATGGTGAATTAGGAGCTCCTGGTTTCTTACTCCTCATCCGGTGGAGTATGATTTACTTCCCATCACCAAAGAAATAAATCAAGTAGGACATTCTTCTTTTATTTTTTTTCTATTTTGCCTAAGGTATCCAACTAAGTGTTTAATAAACTGTTAATTCCGCCTCGATGTTTCCAAAGCTATTTACTGTGACTAATCTCATAGTCCGTTAAGACAAATGGAGAAAAAAGTAATTTTCTCCAACTTCAACAAGGAAATACTCTAACCTTTCAATTTGTTATTATTATTATTTTCTACCATTTATTGATTATTTACTACATGCTAGGCATTATTTCAAGCACTTTATAAACTTTACCTCTTTTTTAATTTTATTTATTTATTTGAAAGACAGAGAGAGAAAGTGACAGAGAGCACAAGCAGGGAGGAGAGGGAGAAGCAGACTCCCCGCTGATGCGGGACTCAATCCCGGGACCCTGGGATCATGAAGGCAGATGCTTAACTGACTAAAACACCCAGGCTTCCTAAACTTAACTTCTTTTCATTCTGACAGCAATCCCATGAAGTGGGTATTCGTTGTCCCAGTTCATAGGTAAGGGAAGTGAAACTGATTCAGCACTATGTACCTCACCTAAGACCACATATGAAATGGACTAACACTAGCTACCATAACAGACCCCCAAGTCTTTGTTTGGCCAAAGTACAGCACTGCTGCTCATGTCGCTCATGCTGCCTGATGCAGCAGAGGCAGTAGGAACAGCAGGGTAATTTGGCTGTGCAGGAAGTCAACTTCAGAAGGACCCAGGCAATTTCTATCATCTCAGTTCTCCTCCAGCCCATCCCCCCACCATGGCACTCCCCTGCCCCGGCCCCCAGCACTCCCCCCACTCCGCCTTCTCTGTTCAAATGGCACGGGGGAAAGGGGAATGGTGACCACAAATGGAAAGGTGCACATCTGGTCCGTGCCTAAAAGCAGCAAGACCTGCTCCTGGTTCTCTCATTCTAGTAGTCAGAACTCAGTCATATGGCCACCGCCGGACTACAAGGAAAGCTTAGAAATGTGGCCCCTGTGTGCTTGTACTCACACTGACAGGTCCTGAGGCAGACCCACTGGGCTCCAGAGCCCACACTCTTGCCCTCTCCAATAGTCATATCTGCGGAGAGTTCCCTGCCTCACTGCCAGCTAACTGACTTCTCAACAGACTGGAAGGCTACTGCACTCAATCTAAACTCATACTTGTAAAAATAATTTTTTTAAGTTTTATATGTATCTAGTGGTATATACTATTTACCTGACATGGTTTATTTAATTTCATCAAGAAAATGATGAAGCAGCACCTAGGTGCCTCAGTCGGTTAAGCGGCCAACTCTTGGTTTCGGCTCAGGTCGTGATCTCAAGGTTATGAGATGAAACCCCACAACTGCCACCCCCATCTCCTCCCCCACTCCCGGCTGCCAGCCTCGCCCCACTCCACTCAAGGTGCCCCCTGCTCATGCTTTCTCCCTAAATGAATAAATAAAATCTTTAAAACCAGTGAAGAATACTCTATGACTTTTATTTACATACCTTAATCTCTCACCAGCCTTTCCAGAAACAAGGACCATCTTGACTGAAACAGTATAACTTCCACGGATTCCAAATTATTGTTGTCTCTTCAAAGTCCAGTCAAATATTACTACTATTAAATTTAAACTTGTGACACACAAGATTCCAATTTTGTGCATGATGTCTGTTTAATCATCTTAACACATACCTTTGGATTATTGTTTTTTAAATAAGGAAATAAAAAGACACATTGATGACTCATCTTATCAATAAGTAATAAACATTTTAAGGATTTTAAGAACAATATCTGAAGCCTGGTATGTTGATGCTACACTCAGAAAAAAATATTGATGACAAACAGCAAAGATCATTACAGTTAATGCAGATCTGCACAATAACTAAATATTAGGGAAGGCTTGGGCATAAACAAAATAGCACCATAAAAGTCTTACAAACAGCCCGCATATAATGTAAGAGTTTTGAATCTGATTGGTTAATTCTTCTACTTGAGCAGCACACTATTGAAAATCAATTCAAGAAACTTATCAATCCCTAACAATAGAAGGCTTTATGTTCAACAATTGGAAAACTTCTATTAGCATCATTATTTCCATTTAGCAAATACTTTCAGCTTTCTACTTTCCCAACAAAGGGTAGGAATCGTCTCTCTATCCTCTATGAGTTTGGCATGACCATATGAGTTGCTTTAGTTTACAAAATGTGAGTAGAAGTGACAATTGTCATGTCCAGGCAAAAGACTAAAGAGAAAGTACCTGCCTTTCTACAATCCCATTTCCCTGCTGTGGTAGATTAAAACAGCCATAAATTCTCTGTGGTTGCCTCAATCAAAAAGTGGGCTCTTCCTCTGCTTTTGAATCTGAGCTGGCTCGATGACTTGCTCTGAATAACAGAAGGTGGTGAATGTGACAATGTGATCACTGTCGTCAAAAATCCTTCTTAAAACTCTGTCTCTTATTCTTTCTTGGAACAATGCCACCATGTAAACAAGCCTAAGATAGAGATTTAAAGATGAAAATCTGGGAGAGATCCATCCATCCCAACTGCTCCAGCGATATCAGTTGGCCCCACACATGTGATTGAGGCCATCCAGCAGCAGCCAGTCCCCAGCCAAGCGACCACCCAACTGCAGCTGCATAAATCATCCCAGGCAAGAACAGCAGAACTGCCCAGCTAAGCTCAAAACGAGGTCAAAATATTGAGCAAGTACATAGTTGTTCATGTCTTGGAGTTGTCTGTTATCCAGCAGTAAGTAAACTAAGACCCCACCCCCAGCAACTGGAGCTTCCTTCAGCCTGGATCTCTGGGTGAGGGGCACAGAGCAGAGGCCCTTAAAATGGACCCTAGGAGTAAGAGATAAGACTTTGTCATTTATGCCACCGCAATTTTGAAGTTGTCCTTCCCTACAGCATAACCTATCCAAGTTCTGACAGATTCAGAAATCAGTACCAACAAGCAGAATTCTGCTCTACCAGAAGGAAACTAAACTGTGAGGTCAGGGAATGGACAGAAAGGAAACCATTAGCAGAAGCTACAAGGATGACCATCTCTATCACCCAGTGATGTAATATTTGGTGAACTATCCACCTGTGAAAACTCAGAAGGCAGCAAAGTGCCGGATGAATATGGTAGCTTAAGGAATAGTGAAGAGGATATAGGACACTTAGCACTAAATTTTTTGTAGTTGATTGTAATTGACTGTTGCTGATTGTTATCAAAGCGTGTCCTGACTAATACGGCCTATGAGCCATCTGTCGGCATTGAAAGAGGAAAGACACCAAGTCACTGCTTTACTTTGGCCTACACAGAAACGTTCACCAGCAAAGTGCACAAAAGAAATACTGAGCTGGGACATGAAGAGTTTGGCTCTGAAAAATGTGAAATGGAAATAGCAGCCAAACCTTCAAAACAACCTGACTTTCTTGACTTAAAACATCTGGTAGCCTCAGAAATAACAGGGCTGCAAATAGGGAGAAGGCCAGAGATTGGGATTCTCTTCCCTTTTTTATATTCTTATGCCCTGACTATTGAAAGTTCTTTGTTGTAAGTAACAACAATGGAGAAAACACAACTCAAAAAAAAAAGGGGGGGGAATTAATGAATGTTTAAGACTGGTACAATCAAATACAAGTTAGGGTGTCACATAGACTATAACTCAAAAGAGACAGTTTTATTTTTTTTACTTGAATTTAGTGTTAGTTTAGAGAAATGTGATTTTCCTTTTTTTGTAAGACTAAAGGACAGAGAGGAGCTGGTAAAAATTTACAGTGATTCTTAGACCTACCCAAGCTTTCCTCTGATATTTTTAGAGACCTGACCTCCACTCAACCTTTTCTCCTTCTGGAACTGCAACCATACTTGAAGTGTGCAAAAGAGGACTTAGATATCAGCAGGAACTCCAGGTGGGGGAGTGAGATTTAAGTGCAATTGATATCAGGCATCAGATAAATCTCAACCAAGGGAATGAGTCTGTCCCTTCTCAAGCAGCAGGCTTAAACATGCCCAGATCTGGGATTGATAGATGTGTGCCGTTTTTTCATATACACCAAGGTGACCCCATTCACTCAGGCTGCCATAGCAATGATTCTTGAATAAATGTCCCCAACTGAGAAAGAAGTGCAAAAAGTGAATCTAACAAGCCAGACTCATCATCAGAATCAACATCCCTGAGCTCCAATGACTGAACCAAGCCAGGCCAGCCCTGGGGAGCCCAGGACTTCATCAGTCCCACTTCATGCAGGAACAAATAGGAGTTCCCTCCCTCTCAAAAGCCCTGCTGTTTCTCTTGGAAATGGGCATCCCAATATTAATACCAACTGGGCAACTAATAAAGCAAACATCAGTTATCCAAGAAGGCCATTAGTACTCGCTACCAGTAGGGAAAAGGGCCAGGACAAAGCAAATAAACCCAAAAAAGGAAAAATATAACACTTCAGACGAAATATGAGCAGAATGGGTAATGCTAAACTATTTGATCATTTAACTGGGAAAGAGTTGGACGCAAGCTTAGAGAAATTTGAAAAGTGGTGTATTTATGATTCAAAGGCACATTTTTTTCCAACAAAATGACACCAGCACAGAATCTTAACTTTCCCATTTAATGCAGAGTGGAAAATACCTTTTTTTAAAAAATAGTACTTGCTGCAGGCTGAATCACTGTATTCTTCTTATTAATATCAGTATTTGAGCAATATGGGGCTTACTTATGCTACACAGTTATCAACTTGTGAAGTACCTGATTCTGTTATTTACATAGTCTATAGAGATTTAATGCTATAGTAATTTTCTGGCACTTTTATTCTCTCCATATATGAGCTTAAATATAAATTACACGGACCAATCCCTACCCCCACCTCCAAGTTCAAGAATATGGTAATAGTGGACAAAGTAAAGGGGAGAGGGGTACTTAGTGAAAAAAAAAAAAAGATTTCTTTATTGTTATTCCTAGGGAAAGACTATGGCTTTCTATCAAAAGGCCCTGAAACCCATAAAAAAGGGATGTTTCCTTGAACGCATTTTTGTTTGTTTTTATGTTTTCAGATTTTTTTCCTTCCACCTTTATGGAGATATAATTGCCATATAATATAAATGACATATAATATTGTGTCAGAATGTAATGATTTGGTGTATGTATATGTTGCAAAATGATTACCACAATAAAGTTAGTTAACACATCAAATCAGATTTTAAACATATTTACCCACGCAAAAAGAACTTAATGAAAAATCAGATGAAATCATTTTAGGCATCAGACCAAATAACGAGATAATCTTTTGTTAGTTTGGTGTTATCTAGTCACAGACTATGTGAATAATAAAATCTCAAAGGGATTTTTTTTCTTGCCCCAGATTTGGCTCTCTGCACTTCATACCTTGGTTGATACCAATTTCAACAATTTCAACAGACACATTTTCAACCCAGAGTCCTCCATGTTATCACTGGTTAAAGAACAGCTCCTACTACCGGAACTAATCTCTGTAGCCTCATGTCCCCCATGTACTCTTACAGACCCCTCCTCATTCACCTGTGATCCTGCCTCACTAGACCACCTGTTTCCCAAACATGCCATTCTCTTTCACACCTGCCCCTGCTGTTTCCCACACCTTCAGTCCTCTTCCCACTCTTTAATGTAGTGAAATCCTAATCAGGCCCAGTACCCATAACTCTGCACAATTTCCTTTAACAACACCTGGCAGAATAAATAGCACTCTCCTCTCCATCCTTAAAAATGCTATTTCTATAGCTACTCTAGCAACTACTCTAAAACCATGTGCTCCTTAAGGACAGATCATTCTTTAGCTGTCATAATTTTCTGATCATCTGCCAGAGTACTATATTAGTTATCTACAGCTTCAAAACCCTATCACAAAACTTAGTGACTGACTCAAAGCATCATTCATTATTCCACAGTTTCTGCGACTCAGGAATCTGGGCATGTCTTAGCTGAGCCTTCCAACTCTGGATCTTCCATAGGCCATAATCAAGGTGCTGGCAGGGCCATAGTCTCATCTGAGGGCCAGCTGGGAATAGACTAGATTTCCAAACTCACTCCAGTAATTGTTGGCAAGATTCAGTTCTACGTCAGCTGCTGACTGGAGGCCTTCCTCAGTTTCTTACCACCTGGGCCTCTCCATACAACAGCTCACAACATGGCAGCTGGTTTCATCAGAGTCAACAAATGAGGAAAAGGGATGCCAGCAAGAGACAGTGGGCTAGCAAGACAGAAGTCAGAGTTTTTTTGTCATGGTAGCAACATCCTAGCACTTGTGCCATGTTTACTGTTTGTTAGAAGCGAGTCATTAGGTCCAGCCCCCACTCAAGGGGAGGGTGTTACGCAAGGGCATGAATGCAAGAGTTGGGATCATTGAAACCTTTGTCACAAGCTACCTCCCATAAATACATTACACAGTAAGCTTTCAGTCAGGATTTATTTATAAAAGTAGAAAAGAAATGAGATGCTTTCTTCAAAAATCTTTACCTTTATGATCAATTCCATAAGCCAAGCTTACATAATAATAAAAGTTAAACTAATCTGTCAGTTGATAGGTTGTCATTTCAGTCCAGATGCTTTTTTTTTTAATTTTATTTATTTATTTGACAGAGAGAGAGAGATCACAAGTACGCAGAGAGGCAGGTAGAGAGAGAGGAGGAAGCAGGCTCTCCACTGAGCAGAGAACCTGATTTGGGCCTTGATCTCAGGACCTTGAGATCATGACCTAAGCCGAAGGCAGAGGCTTTAACCCACTGAGCCACCCAGGCGCCCCAGATGCTTTTTTTTTTTTTTTTTTTTTAGAGAGACAGAGGGAGAGCGCTTGTGAGCTGGTGACAGGGAGGAATGCGGGCAGAGAGAGAATGCTAAGCAGATCGGTCATCCAGCATGGAGCCCAATGACAGGGTCAATCTCACAACCCTGAGATCAGGGCCTAAGCAGAAGTCAAAACTCAGACACTCAACCAACTGAGCCACCCACGTGCCTCCCAGTCCATATGCTTTAAAGAGATTCAAAAAATCTAGATTTCGCATGTAAGTGGGTGGGGGGGAAGTGTGAAAATATTCTGTTATGTCTTTTTATATGCTTACAATAGAAACAGTCAAAGTAAAAAAAAAAAAAAAGTGTGTGATGTGTCCAATAAAAGAAACCCTGTCTGCTTATATTAAACAAATTCATATAAAAAACAAGAGCTTATAGATAAAACTTTACCTTATGGATGGTCGGCATTAGCACAGCAAGGCAAAGGGAATAACCTATGCGGCATACTGAGCATGGCAATCTCTCTTTAGTTGTTAGTATCTCTTTCACCAATAGAAATATCAGAGACACCAAACTCATAGAAAAAGCGACCAGACTTGTGGCTACAGATATGGACAGTGGAGCAAAGAGGAAATTGGAGAAAGGTGGGCAAAAGGCACAAACTTCCAGTTATAAGATAAGTGCTAGAGAGGCAAGGTACAACATGATGACTAGAAACCCTGTCTGCTAATATTAAACAAATTCATGTAAAAAACAAGAGCTAAAAAACAAGGCAAGGTACAACATGATGACTAGAGCTGACACTACTGTAAGATATACAGGAAAGTTGTTAAGAAACTACATCTTGTGAGTTTTCATCACAAGGAGAATTTTTTTCTTTTATCCGTTTTCCTTTATTTTTTATCCTAATGGTATGAGAAGATCAGTGTTCACCAAAAGTATTTTTTTTAAGTATGAGTGATTTTTTTAAAGATTTTATTTATTTATTTGAGAAAGAAAGAGAGTGCACACATGATTGGGGAGAGGAGCAGAGGGAGAGAAAGAAGCAGACTCCCCATGGAGCAGGGAGCCAATGCAGGGTTCAAACCCAGGACTCTGGTATCATGACCTGAGCTGAGGGCAGCTGCTTAACCGACTGAGCCACCCAGGTGCCCACACTGAAACTATTTTGGTTCTCACTCCACTGGATATGTAAATCAAACCACTATATTATACATTTTATTTTATTTATTATTATTTTTTTTTATTTGACAGATAGAAACAGAGCCAGAGAGGGAACACACGCAGGGGGAGTGAGAGAGGGAGAAGCAGGCTTCCCGCTGAGCAGGAAGCCTGATGTGGGACTTGATCTCGGGTCTCCGGGATCATGACCTGAGCCGAAGGCAGTCGCTTAACCAACTGAGCCACCCAGGCGTCCCTATATTATACATTTTAAACTGACACAGTGATGTGTGTCTATGATTTGCCCATAAAACTGGAAAAAGGTGAAATATCAGAGACAAAACTCTAGGACTTAATAAGCACATATTTTGTTACACATGAAAGAATTTGAGGCCAAGGAATATCACCCAAGTATTAACTATGCTCGTAGTAGGGGCACCCGGATGCCTCAGCCGGTTAAGCAACTGATTCCTGGTTTCAGCTCAAGTCATGATCTCGGGGTCTTGAGACTGAGCCCCATATCAGCCTCCACACTCAACACACAGTCTGCTTGAGGAATCACTCTCTCCCTCTCTGTGGGTTCCTCCCCGCCTTTAAACTAAATAAATAAATCTTTAAAAAAGACTATGCTTGTATCTTCTCGGGATCCCAGCTACAAGACAGGAGAGTTTAGCAAAAGGGCAACATATTGCCAGCAGTGTTGCTGTATTACATCAGAACATGAATTCCTCACGGCCATCTGGAATCCCTTGGCTTAAGCGGTCAAACGCCAAAAGGGTTTCAATGATTAAAAAAGCAATCATTCCTTCTATATTTTTCAGTACAAAGCATGAACAGAGACCATTTTGCTATAATTCAGCAATCCTTCAATTTGCTAGGACAAAAAATATATCTTTTGATTCCAATCAGATTATAAGTATACTCCTCCTATTTATTTCCAATTGGATAGGAAAGAAGGTATTTAATTAAAAATACCTAAAACTCTGAGACATAAAACCAGGGCTACTTGTACCTACTGTAGATATGATTTAAAATTGTAAGGAAGGTTCCATGCCCCTAATAGTTCTCCCACACTTTTGAAAAGTTTTACTTCATCCTTATGCTTCCCAAATTCCATTTATTTAGAGTAGAGCTTTGTAAACCCATAAATCTCCTGAAATTGTATAATTTTTGTATGGGCTTGTGACTTTTCCCGAGGAAAGTGTCTAGGGCTCTCATCAGATTCCCCAAAGGGTCACTGAGCACACTAAAACTAAGGCACTGGACACTTGTCCGGTTAATAAGCTCTTCAAATGCAAATTACCCTTGGAAGTAATGATGTCTTTTGCACAAACAGTTCCCAAAGCCTCGTCAGCATTTGGCATATGCAAGCGGAAATGTTTCCCATCATTTTTTTTTTAAAGATTTTATTTATTTTTTTTTTGAAAGGGAGAGTGAGCAAGAGAGAGAGAGTGAGAGCTGGGGGAGGAGCAGAGGGAGAGGGAAAAGCAGACTCCCCCCTGAGTAGGAAGCCAAAAAAGGGGCTCAATCCTGGGACTCTAGGATCATGACCTGAGCCGAAGGCAGGTGCTTAACCTACTGAGCCACAAGGTGCCCCATTGTTCACCCTCTTAGTTGTATTTCTGATGACTCCAGGTAGGGTGAATAAGGCACTCAGGTTCATGGACCTACATGCCAGCATATAGTGCATGATGCTCACGCTGTAGTCTTTTTTTTCAGAAAATCTGTTAACCAGACACCCTGCTCACAGCTTAATTTCTCAGGTTTCTCCCCAGCCGTACAAAGAGAAGTTGTGCAAAAGCACTAAGCAACTTGAAGCCTGTGATCCCTGGGCTACTCTTACAGTTCACCTAGAACATTTTCTATTGAATGAAAAAATTCAATAGAAAATGTGTGGATTTGTCAAGTTCTTCCATGTGAAATTTGGTATTTGACAATGAAGATGCTTTCAAAAAAAGAAAAAAATCCAGATCATGTTAAACAAACTTGGTGTCTTCATGTAGTTTGTGCATTTGACCATTTTACATATAAAATGGTAAAACAAAAATGAATGTTATAATATTACTGAATTCTACCATCTAAAAATACCCCATTTAAAAAATATATGTTAGGGCTGTTTGGATGGCTCAGTCATTTAAGTGTCTGACTCTTGGTTTCAGTTCAGATCATGATCTCAGGGTCATGGGATCCCCCAGATCAGGCTCCGAGCTCAGCAGGGAGTCTGCTGCAGATTCTCTCTCCCTTTCCATCTCCTTCTACTCCTCTCCCTGCTTATACACACTCTCTCTCTCAAATAAATAAATAAATCATTAAAATATATATACATATGTCAGCATGAAGTTGCCAACTGTCCTATATTAGGCTGTAATACCTTCTGTTATTGTAATTTAAAGATATTAAGCTGTCCATTATTTATGAATTTCATTCATTCATTGTGTGATAGAAATTTCACAGAAAAGATGGCAATTCAAAACTTTCTAAATTTCCCCGATTCATAAAATTCAAAAGCCTAGTATTGAATTATATACCATAATGTGAATTTACTTATCAGCTTGATTTCCTACTCAGTGAGCAAAGTGCTCTAGGGAAGAAAGGGGAAAGCAAGGAGAGAAAGAATAAACAGAAATAGAGTTGTTTTCAAATTTAGAACCCTGCAGAAGTGTTGGCATAGGTGGGGCCCTCTGGTGGTGTTTGGGGAGGTCAAGGACATTGTGAAGGATGCAGGGACGTGGGGGCCAAAAGGGAAGCTAGAAGCCCCCCAAACAAATTCTGTCTCTTTTGTCATGTTACCAGGGAAGTTCCTTGGCCCTCAGAGTATATTGGTGGTAATCAGCACCTAACAAAGCTAAAAGCCAACGCCTTCATTGCAAAGACATTTTGAAGGTATTATATTTTATATAAATCTAAAAGTTGTATTCAGAAAAGATCATTTGACCTGTTTATTTATAAAAACTTCTAGGGGCGCCTGGGTGGCTCAGTGGTTTAGAGCCTCTGCCTTCGGCTCAGGTCATGATCCCGGAGACCTGGGATCGAGTCCCACATCGGGCTCCCTGCTCAGCGGGAAGCCTGCTTCTCCCTCTCTCACTCCCCCTGCTTGTGTTCCCTCTCTCGCTGTGTTTCTCGCTGTCAAATAAATAAA
>PITA01001351.1:0-32850 GCA_004023965.1 Spilogale gracilis
AAAATTTAAAAAAAAAAAAAAAAAAAAAGTAGAATCTTTTTTAAATGTTGTACTTTGTGCAATAGCTGAAACCATTTTTAAAAATTTTTTTAATTAACATATTTTTTTCAGGGGTACAGGTCTGTAATTCGTGAGTCTTACACAATTCACAGCACTCACCATAGCACATACTCTCCCCAATGTCCATCACCCAGCCACCGATGCCTCCCTATCCTCTCCAGCAACCCTCGGTTTGTTTCTTGTGATTAAGACTCTCTTATGGTTTATCTCTCTCTCTGCTTTTGTCTTGTTTCATTTTTCCCTCCCTTCCCCTATGATCCTCTGTCTTGTTTCTCAAATTCCTCATATAGCTGAAACAATTTTAAAACAGAAAATGCCATGCTTCATCTCTTTAAAAAAGTCAAGACTGCTTCAAGATGCTCTAACTGGTACAAAACTCAGGTAAACAGTCAACCACATTTCAAAAATGAGTGTTAAACAGCCTTGTTTAAAAAAGGAATGTGGGTGTGGTGGCAGCAGACAGAGAGAGAGAGTACATACTTTAAACGGTGAGGAAATTAGAGGGCAAGAAAAGATTATGTAAGATTGGATTTCCATGGAGTTGTTGTGTGTTACAGGTTCTCCAAAGTTTTATTCATTTGGAAAGAAAAGATTTTAAAAAATATTTTCTTCATTTATTTGACAGAGAGAGATACAGTGAGAGAGAGGGAACACAAGCAGGGGGAGTGGGAGAGAGAGAAGCAGGCTTCCTGCCAAGCAGGGAGCCTGATGCAGAGCTCGATCCCAGGACCCCAGGATCATGACCTGAGCCAAAGGCAGACGCTTAATGACTGAGCCACTCAGGCACCCCTGGAAGGAAACTGTTTTTTTCCTAAAGTTAAATTTGTATGTTCCTGTTGCACAATGAAAATCATGTCTTCAACCGAAGGGAAGTTTATACATATACTAAAAATTATACTCAAGATACCACTGTAAGGCTTTTTCTCTTAGGGCTCAGTAATTCTAGACTAAAGAAGGGGTTCAAGAGCTACTGTACCTGAAAGTTCACACAAACATCAAAAGGAAAATATCTTCACACTTGGGTGGGGGAGGTTGTAAACCTCTAAAATTGCAAAGAAATGGTATTTCTTAAATGACTTTTACATTTCATTTCTTTCTCCTATCCAGTATTTGTTCTATGATGCAAAGTTCTTTTGCAGTCTTTTGGCTAATTTTTCCCCCAGACCAGTGTTGGCACATATCTGCTCAAATTAATTATCATCCTACTTCAGTAGACTCATTTGGCCTGAATAAAAAGTTCAAGTGTTAATTTATCAGCTGACCTATGTGGCCTCCTCCACTGAAAACACAGCACACGCTATTATACTTCACACTAACAGAGGCAGAAGAGCTGTGCATCTTCTTTCTTGTTCTTGTTTTTTTAGCTGACATTTATTGGCCTAGGCCTGGGCCTTAGGGAATACAGATACCAGAGACTGGGATGCAAGAAAGGTGAAATATGGTTGAAACAGCAGGGATAGCAGAGATAGTATGGATAAATAGTTTAAAACATTGTCAAAAGTACTGGCATCTCTTTTTTAAGAGACAAAACTCTGGGTGGTATATGAGTATGTGTGTAAGAAAAAGAGACAGAGACAGACAGAGAGTGAAGGGTAGAGACAGGCAGACAAGAAAGGAGAAAAAAGGAAATCCTTTAGCATTGGACATAGAATTATAGGAGAAAAGCAATAGGTAATCACGTATTATTTATAAGTATTAAAATATTCTCACCCTTTGGCTCTTCTTAAAAAATAACAGAGGATCATATATATTTTGAAAAGAACTAGGTGATTTATCATGATGTCTTACTTCTTTTTTAAAGAAAAACTGGATTGACTTATTTAATAAACATCCATAAATGTCTACTAAGAGCCTACTCTTAGTCAGAAAGCAGACTCTCTGTCACAGAAGGCTTTTCAGATCTTAAAAACATAGCTCTAAATGTCTTAATTTAGTTTAAATGTGCCAAAAATTTGCCTGTACTATTTTTCAGCATCATATAACCTTACACTTAAAGGCAAGAGAAAGCAAAGGACAGGAAAACAGGTCATAGGACCCAAGTTTCAGCTCTAGTGCCTCACATCTGAACGTTATGCGCATGACTTCTTGGTGAACATAGAAGCTTAAATTCAGAAAATTTAACACAAGGGGTGCCTGGGTGGCTCAGATGTTAAGTGTCTGCCTTTAGCTCAGGTCATGATCCCAGGATCCTGGAATGGAGCCCCACATTGGGCTCCCTGCTCAGGAAGGAGCCTGTTTCTCCCTCTCCCTCCACTGTTCCCCCAGCTTATGCTCTCTCACTCTCTTTGTCAAATAAATTAAAAAAAAAATCTTAAAAAAAAAGAATAGAATATTTAACAGAATGTATCTATCCGATAACCGCTGATAAATTTAATCTATTGATACTTCTGATCAGGGAAGAATAGGTATCAGCTAACCACTTTTTATGCAAAAGACATTCTGCACGAACTATAATAAAGGAGCTTTTATCCTAAATGAGAAGTTGATTGCTTATTTCTATATATACCTTAGCTATTTTAGTGCAATAGTTTACTTAATTAAATTTTAATAAATTTATTTTATTAATTTTATAAATTAATTTTAATAAATTTAGAGGTATAATAACAAGCCAAAATTATTTCTATGATTCATTTATTTCTATTGTGTTTTATACAGGAGAAAAGACAGACACAGATTATATTATACGAGATTAGAAAGCAAAACGCATGAACATATATGCTGATTCCTATGTCCCACTTTTCCCTTATGATACTGGAACTAATTTAATCTCACATTTCAATTAAGATAGAAGCTAGTAATTCAGAAAAATAGTTTTGGGTGCCTTTTATGTGACAGGTAACTATGACTGAATAAGCAAGAATAGACACAGTTCATGCTCCAGAAATTCTACAATCTCTTTGATGAAGCAAATAGAAATAACAAATCGATGAGATCAGTGTCAAGACAGAGATATGCATACAGTGATATGGGAGTACCAAAAAAAAGTCCTTACTTGACTCTTGCTATGGTAGAAAAAGCTCTTGTCTAGGGGCTTCCTCAGCCACCATCCCACTCCCAGTCCTTCCTATGTATCAGCTAAGGCCAAGTTCTGGACTAAAGAAGTTCTGGACTTCCTCTGGAAAAGTTTTCTCTGAATCTCATCCCTTCACCTCATAGGTCTTCCTAACTTTTTGTATTTATATGAGTATCTGATGAATACTTGTTTCTCCTTTAGACAGGAGGCTCTAGGGCAGCTGCACTGTTTCTGCTTTATCTCACCATAAAATTAGTAGCCACTCAATAAAAACACTTGTTGGATTCACAAATAAAGAGGAGAAATCTGAAGGAGTTTTAGATGTTAAATAGTTATCCTGGTGAAGGTGGATGAATCCAGCAAAAATACACAATAAGAAACATGCTTTAATGTGGAAGGCAAGTAACTAAGCACAAAGTGTGAGGTAGACAACGGGAAGAAATGATGCCAAAATCATCCCCAGGAGCCAGCCTCTAGGGGCTTTAAAACTCAACTAGGAGGAACAGTAGTCTTCTTTTAGCAAAATTTGGAGCCATTGTGGGTTTTTAATCTGAGAAGTGTGAAAGGGAAAGTTTTGCTTTGCAGACAGACAATAGCGGCAGTTTCTACGAGATCAGTTTCAGGAAGACTAGGTTGCATCCAGACATGACAGCACGAAAGATGGAAAAGGCAGCTCTTAAGAAAAAAAAAAAACAACCCCCCCCCAAAAAAAAATTCTAAATGCGGTAAGCCAGCAATAACCAGTGTAAACATTTAGTGTTGAGTAGATTATGAGGACTCCTATTAAGCATTTCAAGAGTGGCCAAATTGGGTGCTCAGTTGGTTCAGTGACTGCCTTCTGCTCAGGTCATGATCCTGGAGACCGGGGATCAAGCCCCACATCCGGCTCCCTGCTCGGCAGGAAGCCTGCTTCTCCCTCTCTCACTCCCCCTGCTTGTATTCCCTCTCTGGCTGTGTTTCTCTCTGTCAAATAAATAAAATCTTAAAAAAAAAAAAAAAAAAGAGTGGCCAAATTGACAAATATCCTGTATCACAGAAACTACCACAGAAAACAGGTTAATTATATATGAAAACCCCATCTTTGGACAACTAAAAATTTGACAAATATAAAATTATACTAATACTTTAGTAAGACTTTGATAGGAGGTTTACTTATGGTATGAATGTAGACACATTAAGCTGAAAGTATTTTCAGAAGAAATGCACTCAGATAAGCAAGTAATTTGTTAAAATAGAAATAACCTATTGTTTGTAAGTTAAACATCAAAAAACTAATTATTTTTTTTAAAGATTTTATTTATTTGACACAGAGAGAGAGATCACAAGCAGGCAGAGAGGCAGGCAGAGAGAGAGGAGGAAGCAGGCTCCCTGCCGAGCAGAGAACCCGATGTGGGCCCGGATCCCAGGACCCTGAGATCGTGACGTGAGCCGAAGGCGGAGGATTAACGCACTGAGCCACCCAGGCGCCCAAAACTAATTCTTCATATAAAAACATAACAGGGTTTTTCAAGTACATAATTTCTGTTTTCTCTCCTTTTTAATAGGATTTGTGTAATATACTAACCTAAGTGGCATTATTTATGGTAGAATTAATTTCATGTTTTTTACAGTGTATAAATGTAAGACCTATATAAATATTTCACTATCTTTCCTACATCAAATCCCACCATATTTTAACCATTTTAATTGATCTACAAATAAGGAATGTATTTAGAGCAACCAGAGTTAACAGACAGCTTGAATTTACTTAACTAAGAAGGACAGATTATTATAAGAATAATGAGTGTCTCACAAAATTCAAGCATGAGCAAAGAAATGGGTCTCAGGAATTAAGAAAAGAAAGAATATTTGAATGGCCACAGGCTCACTATTCTTATCACTACCCCTTTCTTACTCTTCTTGGTTCTTTTCTGCTACCCCTCTGAAGTTCTGCTTTTTCTCCCTTAGGTCCCTTGGTTTTAAAAAAAGGGAGGGGGACTTCATACCATTCCAACACTTTACACATACAAGTATAAAGCTTCCTCTTTTCAGTTTCTCCTAAAATTCCCTAGCAAGAGCTCATCAACAACTTTAGATAAGGTGGTCACTACTTGAACTAAAGTAATCGAGTTAGGGAGAGAGTTAGAGGGATGGATGGGTGGGTCTCAGATAAGGAAACATCTACATTTCGCCGCAAAAAAGTCAGTTATTTACCCTGATCTTTAACGACTGGAGCACCCATACATTCAGCCATTTGAGTGCTTCTACTTGATGTTTATAATCTGAGACTTGTGATAAACAGCAAATATGAACAGAGCCGATTCATTCCACCAAAGTGGGAACAATAATATCCAGCATCCAGTGACAGCCTTTTGTTTCCAGTGAATTCTTGCTAGCCTTTCTTTTAACTGTAACAAATATTCTATGTTCACATTTTTTGCTAGTGACAGAAAACGAAGACAGCATCAAAGATAAAAATCATTTAGTAAGTTAATATTGACACAACTTCTTTAATTCTAAAGTTTTTTTTATCTCTTAAGAAGAGGATGGACCTGCATGTTTTTCAGACCTAGCTTTGTAGAAACTGTCTGGTGCCAAGCACTGCAGAAAAATAAATATAACTTGGGGGACATGAAGTGAAAATTCTAAAAACCCAGTAGAACTTAAAAACTGAATGAATCTGAAAGTGGTAAGTTACTAAAAAGAATAAAGGATGCTAATATAAACCACAGGTTAATTGCATAGATAGTCTCTGATCATAAAATTGAAACAAGTAAAAAATGATTAAGCCAGCATAAAAAATAAAAATAATTCAGAGGATGTCAGTGTATTATTTTTTTATTATAAGGTAATCAATTTTTTAGAAAAAAAACACTGTAAACTGTGCAGTTAGGACTGAAGGTAATAGCTGAATAAGGTTCACTGAGGAATATTTTAAGAGTATACAGCCATTTTTTCAGAGAGTGACTATGCAATACCCACTTACTCTAGAGAATTCCAATACGGTGGTATCAAGATTCCTTTGGGTTATTAGGCAAGAAGAGATTATTTTTGCAGGTCATTATGCATGAGAATGGACAATGAACATTGTCTTCACAGAGAAGTCACAGCCTCCATTTTTAGTCTTTCTAATTTGGAATAAATTTCTTCATTTGCCCCCTTTTACATGCATTCACTTTCTTTTTATTTCTTTTTATTTTTAAAATATTTATTTATTTATTTATTTATTTATTTATTTGAGAAGGAGGGAGAGAGAGAACACATGAGTTGGGGGAGGGACAGAGGGAGAGAATCTTCAAGCAGTCTCCCTGCTGAGTATGGAGCCTGGACATGGGGCTCCATCCCACCACCCATGAGATTACAATCTGAGCCGAAACCAAGAGTCAGAGTCTGAACTGAGTGATTCACCCAAGAGCCCCTCATTTTCTTTTTAAATTACCTTTTACAAAGAACTCAACCATCTATTCCTTTCCAAAAATAACAATTTTTTTATGCCATTATTTTTATCTTCTCCCTCCTCTGATATGTCACTCCATTACTTACCCTGGGTACCCTCCTCCTCTGGCATCTCCCTTGGATACCTCGGCATGACCTTCAAAAATTATATACTAGTAATGTGTTTAAAGATTTAAAAACAGCGCCTTTCATATATGCAGAACTTTTATTCTTCTGCTTTAGATTTCTCTTTTACATAGCTATGCTTCTTAACTGGTCTAACTTCACTGCTTCCATTCGATTTTAATTTGTTCAGTACAATCTATCTTTACTATTAATGGATTAAACCCAATGGTCCTTTTGGTCCACATCTAATAATCTGTCTAATATTTGACACAATTTATAACTCCTTTCTTTAAAACTGTCTCCTCTCTTGGCTTCTATAAGGGCACACCATTCAGTCACCATTCATTAATTTGTACACTTAACACATACTAAATCAGTATTCTTTGGCAGGCATCATTGCAGATGCTGAAGTATAAAACTTTGGTAAGTAAGATATGGTCTCTCAACTTTTTGAGAGAAAAAAGTCCACATTTAATTGTTATAAAATATGATAAAGTCTATTGTAGAAATATTTACATTGTAGAATGGTATCATGAAAGAGGTCTCATTTTCAAAACCTTTAATACAAATCACTGTTCCCATTCAAGTATATAAAACCAAACAAAAATTACATGAATCTCTTCATTCTAATGGAAATAAACAGAAATAGCTTCTAAAGAATTCTGTGTGAATGACATAAAACATTACTCATTTTGTAAAATAGACTTAAGTATGAAAAACAACCATTTTAAATGATATTAGTTCTGATTATCATAAATTGAAAACATTCATCTTAAACACTTATGAAAATAATTATTAATCAAATGGCACTTCAAAGGTAATGTAAGTGAACTGAGAAAACTTACAGAATTATAGACTTTTAAAGCTGAAAGGAACTCAGAGACTATTTGGTTCAAACTCATTCTTTTATAAAAAAGGAGCTGACTAGAAGACACTTGTTACAAATCACACAGATGCATACGGCATAACAGCATCAGAACCCATGATATTCTGTTCCAAATGAACTTTCACCAAACAGGCAAACTGAGCACAAAAGTAAGACCACATGGTAATGTGCACAACTCCTTCCTGAAAATATTTATAACAGTCCAAAGAAAAACATTTTAATGAGTATATGAGTATTACATGATTTTCTCACTTCCTCACTTACTCTAATTATAAAATGATAGATCAACTCCTGAACAGTTTTAAACTCCCAGGACTTCTCAGACAGATGGCACTTAACATAGTTGAGACTGTATGCCCTAAGAAACAAGAATAAGAAAATCAGATTCCTAGAAATGGCTTCCATATCTTCAAAAGATTGTAAGTTGTATCTCCAAAAATGTCACAAATAATGCAACAAATATCTTCTTTATCTGTCATCTGATCACTTCACTCTAACACAAAAATGCACTACTATTCATTTCATCTTGAAAAAATTAACTGCCAAAAGCAGACCTGAAACTGATGTTCTCAAACTTTCACCTATACATATTTACAGGGAAATTGCATGTCTTCTCTGTGGAGAGGATTTCATTTTAAAAGTCAGCTCATAAGGAAAAATCAACCTACTCCACACCATTCTAGACAATTCCTCAGGGAGACATCACACTGCAGACCAATATACTATGTCCCACTAAGTCCACTCCAGGAAGTTTTCCTTCCAGGTTAGAGTATATCACTCCTACTGGGGGAAAGCACCAGATAGATGATCTGCCCTGCCACAAGGGCTTTGCTTTTTGAAAAGTACAATGTGTACATTTTTTAAAAGATTTTATTTATTTATTTGACACAGAGAGAGAGAGAGAGAGAGAGAGAGAGAGAGAAGGGGGGGGGATACAAGCAGGGGGAGTGGAAGAGGGAGAAGCAGGCTTCCTGCTTCTATTTGGTTCAAACTCTGTAATACTCATTCAAACTCATTTGCTTCCTCTGCAGGAAGCCTGATGCAGGGCTCCATCCCAGGACCCAGATCATGAACTGAGCTGAAGGCAGATGCTTAACAACTGAGCCATCCAGGCACCCCCATATATAAAGTACAATCTGTACTTTTTAATGTATGAGAAATATGTTTAAAATCTGAGATTAATTCAGCATCATGAGGCGCTCACACCATGAGAATCACCGGAGCAACCTCAGAGATTGTTCAGGTTTCTCACATTCACTTGGACAGAATATGCTCATTGCATGTAATCCTCTGTATTTTCAAATGATTATTTGTCTCCCCCTTTTTTAATGTTATAGTACACGAATAGTTAAATAAAATAAGATACATATGTAAGTTGTGCCACTCCACTTAATACATACTCTTTCTCATATCTGTGAGGCATATCTGCACATACACTGATATATAAAAGTACACATATAGTATGTACATATGTATACTAGTATTTAACTATATACATATACATAACATAAGAAATGTTTTGGTGATATAAAAATTTATCTTAGAAATCTACTGAATTCTGTTAAAATAGTCTAACAACAAAAATTCTAATAACAATTTCTAAAATATGTAAACTATTGTATAATAAAAAATATATCTGGTTTGTCCCAGGTTTCTAGGAGGGAGCTTCCAAATCTTTGAAATGTCCCCAGGGATGAGTGTCTTTATACTCATGTTGGGTCCCTTAGACAACATTTGACTTTATGCTAATGAAGTGACTCATGGTAGTCCCTCAGAGAGTTTCAGATAGCACCTGGGCAAGAACAATCAACCATGTGATGATCAGAGGATTGAGGCTTCAGCCAAGTGGTATCAAAATCACTTCTTGACCTCCATCCAATGAGGGGAGGGGACTGGAGACTGAATTCAATCATTGGGCCAATGATTCAGTTAACCATACCTGAATACCCAAAGACTGATGAGCTTCCCTATTGGTGATACAAATCAATGTGCCAGAAGAATGATACATTCTGAAACATGGAAACTTTATATTTCATCCTATGTGTCTCTACATTTGGAAGGTCCGGATTTGTATCCTTTATAATTAAACTTTGATTGTAAGTATAGCATCTTCCTTAGTTCTTTGAGTTGTTCTAGTGAATTACTGAACCTGACAGCATAGTGGGGACCCTCAAATTCATAGCCACTTGGTTAGAAATGTGAATGGCTTGGGAAGCCTGGGGCTTGCAACAGCTGTCTAAATGGTAGGGAGTCTCATGGCGGACTAGACTTCAAACTGTGAAGTCTGTGCTGACTGTGGGCAGTCAGTGTCAGAACCTACTGCAGTGATAATGCCATAAAAATGTGACTAACACTATGTTTGAAGGTAGAGTGACCAGTATGTTCGTTTAATATGTAATTCATCTAATCTTCCTCAAGAAGATATGTACACTGAGCAGTAGATAAAAAAATAAACTTAATCCAGTCTGATAATTTGAATAGTCCCTTTAGATAAAGCTCTAATCCCCCAGAGTGTGCCTTGGCTATACTCTGAGCTGACAACACTGGGTGATGGTATTTACATAAACTCACAAAAATGGACAAGAGTCCAGGGGCCACAACGGATGCTGTCTTCTACCTCCTCCAACCCTTCTCTGTCTGGTGGTGGTTCTCCCTTATAATCACAAACTATGGTTAATGTTACTGCTGTCTCTGTTGGAGCCTGGTCACCACTGCCAGTCAGTTTATACTTATCTACATGCTCCACTAGGCTTCCTTCTATGGGTGGTTCACCTCCCATAGTCACTGCTGGGACTATGGAAGGTGGACCAGAGCTAGCTCAATTGCAAACCCACAAATACTCAAATTAACTACTTCCAGAGGCATGACTTCTCAGGGAGATTTGATCTAAGAACCCACAGGTCTTTTCATCCTACAGGGAAAATAGGCATGCCTAGGGAACCAAGTTCCTTTATCCCCACAGTTGAGTGAGTCTCATCTCAAAGAACAGGAATCCATTATAGTCAAATCTTCCTCCTGCCTTTATATGCCTCTCTTTTATCTAATATACCTCTAGATCTTTAACCTGTTCAATATCTGTCCCTCCTTCCTCTCATTTCCTCTCTTGCTGGAAAGGGTCAGGCTTTTCTCTATATCACTACTCAGGGTCAGAGGTCAGACGCTACAAATGAAATTTTGGCTTAATGGGGAAATTAAAACAAAGCAGTTTATTTTTTTTTTCAAAATACTATCCTTTTGGTTTTTTGTTTGTTTTTTTCTTTTTAAAGGTCTCTTTTGATAGAGAAAGAGAGAACACCGTGGGGAGGGGCAGTATGGGGAAGAGTGAGAATCTCAAGCAGACTCCCTGCTGAGCATGGAGCTCTACACAGGCCTCTATCTCACAAGCCTGAGACTCTCAGCCAAAACCAAGAGTAAGATGCTCAACTGGCTGAATCAGCCCAGCACCCCTATCCTTTGCTAAGTAAGGGCATAAACTTCTAATTATTTATTTAAAATAATCAAGTATGTGTATGTGGCCAAAACAGAAAAACACTGTTTAAAGTAAAATTAAGTTAGGTATTTTTCTACTTTCTTCAAAATGATATTTAAATTGAACTGCTAGAAAAACAAACCAATATTTTAACTACTTAATGTAGTCATCAAGATGCATTCATCTTGAACCATCCTTTTTAAATGATATTGTTGAAAATGTACCTACATGGTATGATGATTTGTATGCCTCGGTTTTTCAGATTTTTTTCAGGATAGAGCCACATGATAAACAAGCTTGTGATAGTTTTATCTAGACCAAACAAATGCACTGGGGATAACAGTGTTGTTACATTTTTAACTTTAACAAATAGAAGATATTATCAATAAAAGATATTTTATCTTTAATAAAAAAACTTTGTACCATATCTATTAACTCTGTTGTACAAGTGAAACATGAAATATTTTAAGATGAAGAAAGGAGGGGCGCCTGGGTGGCTCAACTGTTAAGCAGCTGCCTTTGGCTCAGGCCATGATCCCGGAGTCCAGGAATTGAGCCCCACACTGGGCTCCCTGCTGGGAGAGAAGGCTGCTTCTCCCTCTCTCACTCCCTCTGCTTGTGTTCCCTCTCTCACTTACCCTGCTTGTGTTCCCTCTCTCACCCTCCTGCTTGTGTTCCCTTTCTCACTGTGTTTCCCTCTGTCAAATAAGTAAAATCTTTAGGAAATTAAAAAAAAAAATAGGATTAACAGAGGATAATTGGGGGGTAGAGTACAAAATAGCGACCGCAGGAGGGAATTTTGGGTGTCATGGAATTACTGTATATTTGGATTGTGGCAGTGATAACATGAATCTATGTATGTGTTATAATACTTAGAACTGTATAACAAGTCAATTTTACTCTAAGTTAATTTAAGAGTTTAATAAAATGAGTTTTCTTATAATTATAAATATAACCATAAAGAAAAGGACAATGCTGAACAAGGTTGTCTTTCTAGAAATGTCTATTTTTATTGTTAAATAATAAATGTGAATTATTAACATTATATGCAAAGAAATAGAGAAAAATTAATAAAAATTCATCACCTAAATGTGAAAGTACCTATACAGTATATAATAGGAATTGACATTGCTTAGTTGGTATCATAAGAAGGCAATGAATTTGATTAATTAATTATTTAAGCTAATAATTAGTTTAAATGTCATGCTATCTTCAGATTTTTAGATTGTGTTGCAGATTGGTGAGAAGGAACCGCACAGAGATATGTGCTATAAGTTCCCAATTTATAAGGGTCACAGACCTTAAGAAAAGGGGAGCCACCGCACAAAGCAGCAGCACATTTTGGCCTGTCTTTTCCTTACCTACTGTTACCCTATAGGGTAGGTACACAACTACTGTCACACTCTGCACTGTGAGAAAATAGCCAGTTCCCTGCTATTGGCAACACATAAGTGTGTTATCCTTAAAATTTTTACCACCATCCTGAAATACTACCAATCTATACATGTCCATTTAAAAGATGTCTACAGATAATCATTCTGATTGGACATTAAAGGAGAAACGGCACAGTCAACACTTAGGATCCCCAGGTGGTCTCTATTTCTAGAACTTTCTGATGAACTTGAATCCCCACATTCCTCTCTCTGCCTCTGATTTCAGAGCTTTCACCTGGTGATTCTAATCTTGTGTTTGGTCTGACAATCACAATCACAACTTTTTGTCACTGCTAAGAATATACAGTCCCCTTAAGGAAGACAGAAAAAGAGCAGCATGGTTTCAATCACTGATGCTAGGAGCTTCAAAACTGTTAATTAAAATGCTCCTAGAGAATAGTAATTAAATACCATCCTTAACTATATCCTATTATTTTTGAAATATCTACGGGTATTAAAGAAGATTTGGTTGACCCCAATATCTCAAAATGGCCAATATTTCTACTATAAAAGCACTCTAATATTGTAATGAAAGAAAAAAATTCCATCTGTACACTGTTCTAAGCTATAAACATTCTCAGTAGGAATTGTACCTTTGACTTCCACTCTCTCATTAGAGCTTTACTTAATATATCAGATCTGTGATCATGATTTTGGTCTGCAACTAGACAGATGGTATTCAATTGCACATTTAATGTTACATTTTCTAATATCACAATACAGAAATAGTTATAATGGGCTACATATCCATTTTCTGTAGACACCCAGGAAAAATAACTCACATTTTCTCTTTTATCACCTACTTCTGTTCAGCCAGAAGGTTGCATGCCACGCCTTACCATCTGTTAACGAATTGCTTGCTGAAATATTTTTGTATTAATCAGGGGATTAACAGAAAAATCTAGATAATACAATATTCTGTGTAATAGTGATGGATGATCAGTTTTTAAGGAGTTTTACTATATCAAAAACTAACACTAAATGAACCATTTACTGACTTTTTTTCTTGATGTTTCAGAAGCCCCATCAGAATTTTGAAATTCCTTGTATTACAAAAAAAAGGGGGGGCTTACAAGAATCCTATTAAATAAAAAATAATCAGAATTACAGCAGGTGATTCTTATTTCTATGCCACTGTGTTCAGTTCCCCAGGCATAAAAGCTTGCATCCTTCTATTAAGACTAAATGAATGCAATGATAACACGTCACACAACCCAACAATTACCTTTAGTAATATGATCCCTAGAATATCTTTTGACTTTCCAGTTCCCATGAACAAAATATGTGTAAGTGAAATTCTACCTGTAATTATCATGGTGTCCTTACACAGTTTTTGTTTTTCTTCAAAAAAAGGTCCACTCTCCTGAGAGGGCTTGCCTTCAAATGAGTCACATGTCCATTTCTAGAAACAAAGTCTTAATTTAATAGATCATTTTATGTTTTACCCTGCTCTCACATTTACCAAGCTTGATTGTTTGTTGTCGTTAGGCTTTGTGTTACCTGAGATTGGATGACATACAAACAAAAAGAATTAGATATTTTCTCCTATTTTCATGGAATTGTATTAAAAGTAATTTGAATGATAAGTAAATTGATGTTTCTTTTGGTTCTAAAAACTGGCAGAATATTCTATCATGAAGCAAAAAAATCATATATGTACATATATAATTATAGTTATTTATCACATAAAAATGCATTATTTAGGGGGGGCGGCTGGGTGGCTCAGTCCTTAAGTGTCTGCCTTTTGGCTCAGGTCATGATCCTGGAGTCCGGGATCGAGCCCCGCATCGGGCTTCCTGCTCGGTGGGAAGCCTGCTTCTCCCTCTCTTACTCCCCCTGCTTGTGTACCCTCTCTAGATGTGTTTCTCTCTGTCAAATAAATAAAATCTTTTTTTTAAAAGAACTATTTATGAAATCACTGATTTTTACATATATAGTTGTTTATTTATTTATTTAAAAATTCACTATGAGATCACTGATTTTAAAACTGTTACATTTCTATCTTGTGACAAACCCAATTTATATAATTTGTGAGCATATACTTAATAATTACTTTTTTAAAATCCCCATCTCCACAATGGAAATAGTTTCTAAAAGTAAAGACAAATGTAATTAAGATAACTGGAAACTGGGGCGCCTGGGTGGCTCAGTTGGTTAAGCAACAGCTTTCGGCTCAGGTCATGATCCTGGAGACCCGGGATCGAGTCCCACATTGGGCTCCCTGCTCGGCGGGAAGCCTGCTTCTCCCTCTCTCAGTTCCTCTGCTTGTGTTCCCTCTCTAGCTGTGTTTCACTCTGTCAAATAAATAAAATCTTTAAAAAAAAAAAAAAGATAACTGGAAACTATGAATTTCATCGCAGTGTGATGGGGACAGTAAATTTCATCCACCAAAACAGTATTTCTCACATGACTCCTTTCACCAATTAAGTCTTATGACAAAATAGATGGTTACAAATCCATTACTACTGCTGGACATACAACCGGGACAAATGTGGGTCTGAAACATGACCATTACTCACAGGATTTCATGAGAAATTTTTAAGTCCCACTTAAGTTTATCAATCAAAGCTCCTATATACTGATCTTGTGATCATTCCTTATTGAGCAGGTATTTATGAAATACTGACTTTGTGGTCTGCGCTATGATAGGCTTCAGTGAATAAAAGTGAGCACAAATATACATAGGCCCTGCTGTCTAGAGTCTCCACTGAAAAAAGAAGGACGAATATAAATAAATGTAAAAATTGTATACTCAGGGCACCTAAGTGGTTCAGTTGGTTCAGCATCGGACTCTTGGTTTGGGCTGAGGTCTTAATCATGAGATCAAGCCCTGTGTTGGGCTCCATACTCAGCAGGGAGTCTGTTAGAGACTCTCTCCCTCTGCTCCTCCTCCTCCAATCCCCCACTATTTCTCTCTCTCTAAAAAGAAATAAATCTTTGAACAAAAAATAAAAAAACAAATATATAATTATATATTAAATAAATATATATTAAATAAATATATAATTATATATAAATATATATTTCATACTAGATAACTAGTATGAAAGAAAAAAAATATGGTTCTATAAACCTATAAAACAGAGAAATTTGACCTTACCTAATGGGTCAGCCAAGGCTGTTATATTAATTAGGATAAGGTTCAGTGGCATATAAAAATCACAAGATAAAAACAATAGAAAGAAGAAAGGTTACTGTTGTCTCATATATATGCAGTCCAAGACTATTTATGCAAAGTCCAAGTAGCCAGAAGCCTATACTCCTTTTTTGGTTTTTGCCAGTTTAAGTATGTACTTCTACCTCATCATCAAAGATGGTTGCTCAAGTTCCAGCAATCAGTTTTGTATTCCATTAGCAGGAAGGAGTAAAGTGGGGAATGTGCCTTCTATCTCTTTTAAAGAGCTTCCTAGAAGTTTCACACAACCTGTCCCCTTATATTAGTGGGTGAAAAAGTCATACAGCCATACCTTGCTATAAGAGGGGATGGTATAATCATGTGAAAAAGAATTAGGAGTCTTTTGATAGAGAAGAAATAAATAGATATTTGGGAGCCAAGTAGCAGTATCTGCCATAGCACGCCTGAGAAAATGACTTTAGATCTGAAGTTTGAAAGGTGACTGGTGGTTAACCAGGATGGTGGGAAGAGGGGGAGGGTTAAGGGCATTCCAGCCAGAGGCACAAATCACATGGCTGTGCTGGTCTCCCTTGCAGTGGGATCTAGACTACTGGCATCTAATAGTCTTTCGTGAGGGGAAAGAAAGAATGTCTCTCTTGTTTTAGTAGTGCTGTTTTGAGATTTTTTTTTTATTACTTTTTCAGTGTTCCAAAATTCACTGTTTATGTCCCACACCCAGTGCTCCATGCAATACATGCCCTCAATAAACACCACCAGGCTCATCCATCCCCCCACCTCCTCCCCTCCAAGACCCTCAGTTTGTTTCTGAGTCCAAAGTCTCTCATGTTTCGTCTCCCTCCCCGATTTACCAAACTGTGGAAAGAGCCAAGGTGCCCTTCAACAGATGAATGGCTAAAGAAGATGTGGTTCATATATACAATGGAATACTACGCCTCCAACAAAAAGGATGAATACCCAACTTTTGTAGCAACACGGACTGGATTGGAGAAGATTATGCTGAGTGAAATGAGGCAAGCAGAAAAAGTCAAGTAACATATGGTTTCATTTACTTATGGAACATAAGTAGTAATATGGAGAACAGCAGGGGAAGGAAAGGAAATGTTTGGAGATTTTTTTAATTCCCGATTAAACTATTCCTACCGAATCTTATCTAATCTAACAGCCTTTACTAACCCCTTAGATAAGCCTTAGATAAGGTCTATTTCCTCTATTTTACTATTTTTCTTGAGCCTGGTGGGTAGTTAAAGGTTTGTTTTGTTTATTAATAATAACAGGTTAACTCTTCAATGAGTTTGTGTAAGCTTCTAATAGTATCACAGATACAAGTAAATAAAGCTCTCCTATCAGGATCATATAAATGTCATAAATATATATCTATTTATAAATATATTTGAATATATATTTATAAATATATTTAAATA
Source organism: Spilogale gracilis (assembly GCA_004023965.1). Lineage (NCBI taxonomy): Eukaryota > Metazoa > Chordata > Mammalia > Carnivora > Mephitidae > Spilogale > Spilogale gracilis. The sequence goes on from PITA01001351.1 coordinate 16,959, forward strand.
TATGTACACACATTTTATAAAAGCTGCTTAAGGTATATTGCTGAGTTAATGCAAAAATTTTGAAGAATTTTCGGTGGTCAAATCTCATATTTTAGGAAATATTTCTCTGAAAACATGTCCTAAATCCCATTTAACTGCTATGCTTTCATCTGGTATGTAGTCTCTGAAAACATCCTCTGCAAATTTATTTTTTGAAGAGAGGGGATTGGCAATTTATCAAAAACAATTTAAAATAATTTAAGGTAGTCATTTGTTTTTTTAAAAAAAATCAGACTTGGCAGGAACAGTTTTGAAGTACAGCTGCACATACTAGAATTTCACATAAATGTTATCATAGATCAAATATAAGAATTAATGTTATTTTGGGGTTCCTGGGTGGCTCAGTCATTAAGTGTCTGCCTTGGACTCAGGTCATGATCCTGGAGTCCTGGGATGGAGCCCCACATGGGGCTCCCTGCTCAGCGGGAGGCCTGCTTCTCCCTTTCTCACTCCCTCTACTTGTGTTCCCTCTCTCACTGTGATTCTCTCTGTCATATAAATAAATAAACTTTTTAAAAAAAGAATTAATGTTATTTTGAATTTTGTTAGGATAACAAAATGCATTACTAAAAAGGCTATTCTGATGTATAGATTTGCTTAATAGGTATTCAAGGGGCACCGGGGTGGCACAGTCAATTAAGTGTCTGACTCTTGGTTTCAGTTCAGGTCATGATCTCAGGGTCTTCAGTCACAGTCCCACATCAGGCTCCATGCTCAGCATGGAGTCCACTTAGGATTCTCTCTCTGCTCTTACCCCTGCCCCTGCCCCCCTGCCACCGATGCTCACTTGCATCCTCTCTCTCTCAAATAAATAAATCCCTTAAAAAATTAGGGATTCAAATTCCTTCAATACAAAATGGTATTTTATCTAAGGAAGTTAAACAGTATATTTTGTCTTCCATAAAATAATTATTTTAATTATCCAACTTACCAAAATTAATATATCTCTCTGCTTGGAAGGAAAATAAATTATAGTAAAATATTCCATTTAAAAAAAAAGAAACCAATAAGGAGTTTTTATTTTATTTTTTCTTTCATATTTTACTTTGGACTGGTTATCCCCTATATAAAAGGCTCCTGTCCTAATTAACAAACAAAAGCAGAAACAGACCCATAAATGCAGAGAACAAACTATGGTTACCAGAGGGGAAGAGGGTGGAGGGATGAGCAAAATGGGCAAATCAGAGTGGGAGGTACAGACTTCCAGTTATGGAATGAATAAGTGATGGGGATGAAAGGTACAGCATAGGGATTATAGTCAATGGTATTGTAACAGCATTGTGTGGTGATAGATGGTAGATACACTTGTGGTGAGCACAGCATAATACACAGAGTTGTTAAATCACTATCCTGTACACCTGAAACTAATAATGTAACATCGTCTGTCAACTATATTTCAGTTAAAAAGGAAAAAAAGTTCCTTTCCCATACACAGTATTAGCAAGTAAACATGACCTTCAATCACGTGCTTTTTCTATCAAAAAAAAAAAAAAACCCATTGGCAAATACCAGAGAGCATATGTACATTCATTAACTACTATAAAATGAGATTAGATTATATGAGCTGTTAAAAGAATGCAAGAAGAAAAGTGAGGTTACCTGCTGACAAGCAACTTTTAACTGTATTGTGCAAACATCTTAGAAAAGACTTTCAGGAAGAAAGGCCCCAAAAATGTTTAATGTGAAAGATATTGATGCTGTTAGGATTGATGTATTCATGAAGTAAAAGCATTGAGATAAAGTGGGGAGCAAAGATTTAGGTGGAGAAAGAGCAAGTCAGTTTGGCTAGAAAGGCTTTATTAGGGATAATGAAATACATATGGACAGAATACATTATCATGAACTTGCTTAGAGAAGACAAAGTTGTCTTTTGATCTTGCGAGTTTTGTTAGTTACCTATCATTACATAGAAAATCCCAAATTTTGTAACTTAAAACAACAATGATTATTTATTATTTATCATTGTTTTCATGGGAACTGGGAATGGCTCGGTTGAGTAGGGTAATTCTACCTGGGAGCCTCCCATGAGGTTGCTGTCAAGAGGCTGACTGAGGGCAATGATCCTTTGAAGTCTTGACTACTACTACTAGAGGATCCACTTCCAAAATGTTTCACTCACATGACTGGCAAATTAGTGTTAGCTATTGGCAGGGGTGGAGGGGGGATAGGGCTTGGCTACTCTCCATGTGAGCATTTCCATAGGGCTGCTGTAGCATTTCCATAGGGCTCCATGGAGCATTTCCACCTCACGGCATGGCAGCTGGCTTGTGGACAATTCCAAGAGAGCAAAGTAGAAGCTGCAATGCTTTCTGATCTCATTTCAGAAGGCACCAACTGTCACTTGAATCTGTATTATTCATACAGTGTCAGATCTAATTTAATGAAGGAGAGGTCTACACAGGTCTACACAAAGACATGAATTAAAGGTGGTGAGAATCACTGGAGGCAACCATGGAAGTTAGAAAACAAATCTGGTATTTTAATATTAGTATTATCATTATCATCATCACTTTTTATTATAAAAAAGCCTACTGTAGGGGCACCTGGGTGGCTCAGTCAGTTAAACAATCTGACTCTTGATTTCAGCTCAGGTCATAATATCAGGATTGTGAGATCAAGCCCCACATCAGTCTCTATGCTCAGCATGGAGCCTGCTTAGGATTCTCTCTCTCAGCCTCCCTCTGCTCTTCCTCCACAACACCCTCCCCATACACACTCTCCCTAAACAAAAACAAAACAAAACAACAACAAAAATAAAACCTACCACATACTTAGAAGTTTAATCTTCATAATCTTCTAATACTCTATACACTCATAATATTCTAATCTTCACAATACCCCATTTACTATCATTTCTTATGTTCATAAAATTCTTTTGAGATAGGTTTATTTTCATTTTATACTGAGAGGACTAAAATTGAGAGTAAGTTAATAATGGGTGCAAAGTCACATAGGGAGTAGGTGGCAGGATATATGTTGATCCGATTCCAAATCTTAATACTCCTCAACCATATATGATGCTTCACAGAAAATATTGTCAGCTCTGGGCTGATCCTGCTAGACTAAGATTGTCTGCATAGTGACCACTGTCCCTCTTAAATATAGCACAAAGTGAAGGAGACGGAGACATTAATCAACACTAATAATTCAGGTACTTTAAAGCATTTTTTCTATAATAGGTAAAATATATTTAATACTGCTTATTTTTCAAAATTCGAGTAAGATTGCCAGTTTTCTTCTCACTGAAGCGAAATTCAAAAAACTCTGAAGACAAGAAATTAGTGTACTTGCAACTAATCTTATGGTTAACCTTCTTTGTGAAGGTTTTGACATCACAATTTTCTTATAAAAAAGAAATTTTTATTTTGAAGATGCAAACATAACTTGGCATAAGGGCAGATATTTTATGAAAGCTAAGTGGCCCACTGTAGGCCTTAATATTGAGTATTAGCTGAAGGAATATAGATAACTGAGAATTGTGTAGTCCAGGAAGAACAACCACCTAACACCCCTCTTCTAATGAACACTTATTATTTTAATCAAGCTCTAATTTAAAATCAGAATTTTTAAAAAGGACTGGTTCTTTACTGCTGTTCATAATTTGGAGATTTTGTTTGATTTTACACAATTTATAGGTGACAGATAAATCATTAAGAACAAATGAATATTTCTTGACATGGCCACATATTAAGTCTGAATTTGGAAATTCTCTTGACAAACACATGCCCTAAAGGAAGAATAAGCTAAAGTTCATCATTGCTGAGCGCTGGTCCTCAATTTAATCAGGCTCTCTTAGCAGCAGTTTAGAATCCTTGCAATTCATACATTTACTTGGTTAAAACTTGCCCATGAAAGAAATAACTAAATGACTTCACCACAACAAATCAAAAGCATGTCTTTCTAACCAAATCGAAAGCACATCTCGCAGCTGACCCTCGTACAACATGGGTTTGAAGTGTATGGGTCCACTTCTATTTTTTTTTATAGTATGGTAGTGTAAATGTATTTTTTTCATAGTATGGTAGTATAAATGTATTTTCTCTTCCTTGTAATTTTCCTAGTAGGACTGTCTTTTTTCTAGCTTACTTTATTATAAAAATACAGTATATGATACACAGAACACATAAAACATATGTTAATCGACTTACTGGTAAGGCTTTCAGTCCACGGTAGGCTGTCAGTAGTTAAGTTTTGAGGGAATTGAAAGCCATGAACAAATTTTCTACTGTGCACGGGGTTAGTGCCTCAACTCCCACATTGTTCAAGGGTCAACTGTCTTGAAAACGAGAGCAAGGTCTTGTGGATATTTTACCCACTCATCAGTTGTCCTTCAAATAGAAAGTACCTTTCATAGTGCTAAAAATTCTCCATCTCCTGTCCACTATTTCCCAATTCGTGACATTTCTGTGGCAACATCACTTGGAATTCTATTTAAAATGAAAATTCTTTGGCCCTTACCAGATTTTCTGAATCATCTCTGGGGGTGGCACTTGGTAGCCTGCATTTTGTATAATTACATATTCTGAAACTTGAGAAACCCCATAACAACTCAAAGGATCCTTTACTCTGATCCACAAGAGAGGTGGGATAATACAAACTATAGTCAAAAACATAATATCTGAAAGCCTAATTTCAATTCCCAGAACGAATTTGCATTGACAACAAGAAGTAATTATATTACTGGGAGATGAAGTGTTTCTTCCAAATGCATGATACTTTGACAATAATATTATTAATAAAAAGACTGTACATACACCCATTTTACATTTGTTCATGTTGAGTTCCACGGTGAGCACCTCAACCGACCCTAGTATTTTAAAATTTATTATTTTAAAATCCAAACAAATATAAATTATTCCTTAATTATAACTTCTCTCCACCAAATAAACAAAGAAAACATCCACAATCATATATATATACACACCCACACACATTCGCATGCACATGCAAGATAATGAGGCTAATCAACTATCATCTGTCAGATAATTCATATTTTATAGTCAAAATGTCAATTTAACCAGTATATTCTCAACATAAAATGTGATACAAAATGCATTCTGTGATCTTTGGAATGAGCACAGGTATCCTTTATATATTTAGACATTTATTGAGCATTCAAAATTCATTCACCTAACAAATATATATTGTGTCCTTAAAGAACTCAGAGTATAATGGGGAAATGGATATGCTTCCTTAAATCAGATTTGTGCCAACTACTGTGATAGAGGTAAGCACAACGTTTTATGATGTTAACAAGAAGGGGGGGGGTGAACCTAATTGGGGAATGTGATATACTCATGAAAGACACATACTGGATTGAACTCTAAAGAATGAGTAAAATTTGGGAGCAAAAATAAAAAGGTAGAAAATGAGAAACAATGATACAGAAAGTTCTAGGAGTAGTAAGGAATATCCAGATGGAATGGACACTACCTTATGTCTTAAAGGAAATCTTAAATCTGTTGAGAACCACAATCTGTCGATGGTGTACCTCACTGCAGTAAGTGGGAGAGCTGTGGAACAGAGACTGGGCAAGCCAGGCAAAAAGCAAGGTATGATTCATTAAGTCCAGTTTGGGCCAACCAAACTTCCTCTTCTTTGAATTTAAATCCTGAATATAGGCAGGCAGATTGAGTTAAACTAACTGGTGTCAACACTGTGAAGAGACTACCCTTCAGTTCATTCTAGGATAAGGATGTAGAAAGCTTCTTTGATTCTTCCATGTCTTCCCTCACATCTCCAGAACAACTTCCTTGCCCACCTGCACCCTCCAACACTCCCTATCCCCTTTCTGTACTCTGTATTTCTCCTTAGCATTTATCACCATCTAACATACTACATAGCATCCTATTTATTTTACTAGATCTTTCACTCCATTAAAATATAATCTTATTTTACTTGCTCCCTCTTCATCCAGTGCCTGGAAAAGAACTTGACACACGGTAGGCTTCATGAATCAATAAAATCCTGATTCTTCTCTTTTTCCTTCGGTGTTTCCCATATCATTCTAACACACCTTTATTTTGATGAATGAATCCGGGCTCTGTTTCTGTTGCTTGCAAAGAGGCTTTTATAATTTTTTTTTTTTACTTTAAATTTATCTTATTTTTTCAGTGTTCCAACATTCATTGCCCATGCCCCACACCCGGTGCTCCATGAAATACGTGCCCAATACAATACCCACCACCATGTTCCCCCATCCCCCCACTCCCTCCCCTCCAAAACCCTCAGTTTGTTTCTGAGTCCAACGTCTCTCATGTTTTGTCTTTCTCCCTGATTTACCCCACTTACCATTTCCTTTCCTTCTCCTACTGTCCTCTATATTACCCCTTATGCTCCACAAGTGAAACCACGTGATACTTGACTTTCTCTGCTTGGCTTATTTCACTCAGAATAATCTCTTCCAATCCAGTTCATGTTGCTACAGAACTTGGGTATTCATTCTTTCTGACGAAGGCATAATATTCCATTGTATATATGTGCCATATCTTCTTTATCCATTCATCTGTTGAAGGGCACCTTGTCTCTTTCCACAGTTTGGTGATTGTGGCCATTGCTGCAGTGAACACTGGGGTACATATGGCTCTTCTTTTCACTATATCTGTATCTTTGGGGTAAATACCCAGTAGTGCAATTGCAGGGTCATAGGGTAGTTCTATTTTTAATTTTTTAAGGAATTTCCATACTGTTTTCCAAAGCGGCTGCACCAACTTGTATTCCCATCAACAGTGTAAGAGGGGTCCCCTTTCTCCACAGCCTCTCCAACAATTGTTGTTTCCTGTCCTGTTAATTTTCCCCATTCTAACTGGTGTAAGGTGGTATCTCAGTGTGGTTTTGATTTGAATTTTCCTGATAGCTAGTGATGACAAACATTTTTTCATGTCTGTTAGCCATTTGTATGTCTTTTATGGAGAAGTGCCTCTTCATGTCTCTTGCCCATTTTTTGATGTGATCATCTTTTTGGTTGTTGAGTTTGAGTAGTTCTTTATAGATCTTGGATATCAGCCCTTTGTAGTGTCATTTGCAAATATCCTCTCCCATTCTGTGGGTAGCCTCTTTGTTTTGTTGACTGTTTCCTTTGCTGTACAGAAGCTTTTTATTTTGATGAAGTCCCAAAAGTTCATTTTTTCTTTTGTTTCCTTTGCCTTTGAAGACATGTCTTGAAAGAAGCTGCTGTGGTCAATGTCAAAGAAGTTACTGTTTATGCTCTTCTCTAGGTTCTGATTGATTCCTGTCTCACGTTGAGGTCTTTCATCCATTTCAAGTTTATCTTTGTGTGTGGCATAAGAGAATGTTCTAGTTTCATTCTTCTATATGTAGCTATCCAATTTTCCCAGCACCATTTATTGAAGAGACTGTCTTTTTTCCACTGGATATTTTTTCCTGCTTTGTTTCCAAAAAAACCTCTTCTACCTTTTGTTTAGCTTATAATAAGTACGACTGTCCCTTATCATTATCTATTATTTAGCCATAGAGTTGCGGGTCCATATCTGGACTCTCTATTGTGTTCCATTGGTCTATGTGTCTGTTTTTGTGCCAGTACCATGCTGTCTTGGTGATCACAGCTTTTTAATAAAGCTTGAAATCAGGTAAAGTGATGGCCCCAGCTTTGTTTTTCAACATTTCCTTAGCAATTTGGAGTCGCAAAAGAGCTTAACTGAATTGTATTTTTTAAATGTATAATCTGCTTTCAAATTCGGTTTCTCAACCCTAAAAAACATATTAACTATCCTCACTGTTTCAAACAAGGAAACTGAATCACAGTAAAATTCACTCACTTTTGCCTTTTCACACGTTTCAAGTTACAGATATGAAATACAAATCTGCTTCTTCTGCTACTTGCATTTTGTACTCTGCCTCCTCTTGAAAGTCCCTGATATAAAGAGTTCCCAGAGATATTTTCGATGACTGCTCACTGCACTATTTTATCACTGCAATAGATGTCTCATTTTCTTTTTTTTTTTTTTAAGATTTTATTTATTTGATAGAGAGAAACACAGACAGAGAGGGAACACAAGCAGGGTGAGTGAGAGAGGGAGAAGCAGCGTTCTCTCCCAGCAGAGAGCCCAGTGTGGGGCTCGATCCTGGGTCTCTGGGATCATGACCTGAGCTAAAGGCAGTCGCTTAACCAACTGAGCCACCCAGGTGCCCCAGATGTCTCATTTTCTATATGCAACTGAAACCGCTCAGGTTTTCACTCAGACTCATGTATCTCTGCAGTTTTCTCACCACATACTGTGAGCAATTAGAGTGTACTCAAACCAAAAGAATCTTTCTTTTGAGTGGAAGAGATTGGGTTCCTCTTCCTTATTCATTACCCCAGGCTACATAATGTCCACAAATTTCTCTATTTTTTTCTTCTCAAGATCTATTTTTCATGAACTAAGTTATTTGGCATTCCATATTACAGATTGCTCTATATATTTTTTTGAAACTGTGGTACCCTAACTGGCTATATTGAATGAAATAAGACTAATGTAATGTGAAAAGGAAGGGTAATTTTTAAATGTAATCTAGTCTATGGCATTTTATATGTATAAAAAAAAACCTCTTCTACCTTTTGTTTAGCTTATAATAAGTACAACTGTCCCTTATCATTATCTACAATGTTTGATTTGCTCATATTTCCCTAAATACATGTGTTGTACTGTGATATAATCTCTTTAGTAGATATAGGCAAAGCATTAAAATAAATTTGAGAATTACCTAATAGTGCAAAATATATTCTTTTTTTTTTGCAAAATATATTCTTTATTCATTCATAATATTTTATGAGGTTAAAAAATCTTCAGACCTATTAAAGAACATCTACTCATTCCACATGTATTTTTTTTGAGAACTTAATATGTAGCAGGCATGATAAAATATTCTGGAAATATATGTTAAATAAAATATATTTTCTTGGAATTTGTGTCTGTAGTATATTTTTTGTGTGTTTGTAGTACATTATAGAAGCATTACTCAAAGCATAATTTTTCATTGAATTTCTTTTTTCTACTTAAAAAACTAAATTATAATTTTAATTAAAAATATTACTTCCAATGCTCATTACCTGAAAACTCAACTGTGTTTAGTCAGTTCGACATAGCACTTAGGATTCCCCACTTCCTTGATATTTGTCATATCTGCCAACATTTCTTCCCATTATAATTTCCAGTTAGGGAGACTAATGCAAAAATTCACTTATTAATACTGCTACAAATATATGCTTCCAATCCCAGCTAGACTCTCATTGTTGCTTGATGGCTGTTATGCCCAACACAGCCATTATTTCCAACCTTTCCTACTGCCTTAATGCATATTACCTACTTATCCCATCCACTTTAGGATAATCATGAGGATAAGGCCATTGGAGATGAACTGCCTCCATTTTTTTCCTCTCTTTCAAGCTTTTTGTTCTACCTCCTTACCCATCTTCATTTTCTCTTTCTTAGAAAATGAAGCATCTTCCTTTCAAGGCTAACTGTTTGAGCTCTTCCTTTAACCTCGCATTTCTTGATTTCTTAGCTTTCTCTGTCCCCTATCAATAAACAAGTTCAGCATCAAAGAAAATATGCAGTTTTTTTTTTGTAATGTAATTTTTAAAGTAAGAAAAGTAAATATTGGACATTTAAGATTTAGTAAAACAAACCAGTCATTGCTCTTTTCAGAATGCATGCTAGTTCAGGATCCAAGCTGTTCATACAAGCCTCTGAGTTAAGGAATATCTTCTCTTTGTGATTGCCAACACCAAAAGGTACGGAATGACTGGGTCTACATGTGCATTACCCAGCATGGGTCCAGGAGCTGCATAAGTAAAGATACTGAGGCCTGGGGTCTATTGTATGTTTTGGAACTACAAGAAGATAAAAGACATGAAAAATCTGGGCAAAGTCTAAGACTCAAGGGAAAAACAGAATTTCTGTATTTTTTTGACCAACATAATTAAAACTGAATATTTAAGCTACAGGAACTTTCGGGTCCTTTCATTTGTTTTTAATGACATTGTTCAATTTTCTTTTTTTTTTTTTTTTAAAGATTTTATTTATTTGACAGAGAGAAACACAGCGAGAGAGGGAACACAAGCAGGGGGAGTGAGAGAGGGAGAAGCAGGCTTCCTGCTGAGCAGGGAGGCCGATGCAGGACTCGATCCCGGGTCTCCGGGATCATGACCTGAGTAGAAGGCAGTCGCTTAACCAACTGAGCCACCCAGGCACCTCCCCTTTTTTTTTTTAAAGATTTTATTTAGACATTGTTCAATTTTCTATTTAATTTTGCCAAGTCTGCTTTCTGATAGAACATATCATTTTGTAAAATTCCTTAAAAAATTTTTACACTTTTTAGTATGTTAAAATGCCTAATTATTTCTGAGATGTTCAGCAATTCTCAGACAGTTCTGCTGCCAATAACAGCACTGAATCTTCCTGGCTCCCAGTAACATAACTACTACAGACCTTTAAATATTGTATAGGGAACCCAATATACAAAGTGAGATTTTTAGATATTTTAAATTTTACATTAATTAGCCAGTTTCATGAACTGATTTTAAATCTGCATCTGCATGTGTGCTAAACTTTAGATGATAAGTCATAATGAAGATACAAGGTAAGTTTTGAAGTAAACTTATAAAACACATTTTGAAAACACAAAAAATATATTTATAAAAGAAACCAAATATATTTTCAAGAGGATATGTAGTATCAATGCTCCAAAAGCTTACATTCTATAGGCACAAAAATATTTTATATAAAATTAATATCTTGGAAAGTTAATGAAATACACTTTGATAAGCTTCCTTAAGTATTTAAAGTGGTAAATATGCTCTCTTAGCATTAAATTTTTTCTAGATTTAAAATAAGCCAAAAGGAAAAAGATAATTTGTAAAACAAATTATGCTATTAGTTTTAAAGTATGTTAATAATTAAAACAACAATAGCTAATCTTGATTGAGGGCCCTCTTTATCACCAGGAAATACTTTACAGGTGATTTCACAAATAATCCACCTAAGATTCATGATGACCTCACAAGTTATTCTTATTCTTTTACAATAGTCAATGGAAGAGAAAATAAAGAAACAATTCTATTTGCTTAAAGTCATACTCCCATAAAGGCTGGAACTTGGTTTTGAATCCTGTGCTTAATTTCAAAGGATATGAACTTAACTATTAATGCAGTTTCATTGCTACCAATATGGTAACAGTGGAAAAGTTAACTATGAACTATAACAAAAAGTAGATTTAGAGATAAAATTATTTAATTGAAATTTATAAGTCATAATAATACTATCTCTATGAACCTTTAAAGTCAAAGCATTTTTGTCTACTTTAGGGAACCAAATAATGTACTACTGTGACTCTTAGATAACTTTCCTTGTGGCAACTCCAAGATTTTTAAGTGCAGAAACTAGGTGTTTTGCTCGCCATTATTAAAGTATGGCATAATGGGGCTATTCTTTTCTTTTCTTTTCTTTTCCTTTTTTCCATAATGGGGGTTTTCAACAAGGTGTGTTAAATGATTTCATGAATTAATAGATGAGAATTAATTTGGGGCAGTCTCCAACTTAAACATGAATTCATTCACTCATTCAAAACATACAGACAACTTCTGTTTGACACACATTAGGCTAAGTGTCAATAAATAAATCTAAGTAGTGAAATAAAATACATCTTATGCTCTCTAGGAGTTCACAGACCAATCTTAGTGATAAGTGAAAAACTACATGCAGTATAATAATTGGTACAATAGACATACATTAATTATTTTATGGCAGTATAAGAAGAGGAGGATTTAATTCAAATTAAGGTTCAGGGATGACATTCAAGGAGGGGGTTTGAAATGAATGTTAGCTATCAAAATGTATTTACAAAAGACAGCCAACACAAAAACAGGCAGGAACATCTAACTTGAATTAGGTTCAGGGGTCATATTCAAGGAGAGGTGATAAGGAAAAAACTTCCAAAACGTGTTTATGAAACAAACCAAGCACACATAACTTGAACTGATGATACTTCGGGGTAGGTGAACGGTGTCCAAGGATTTTGTGTCCTGCTCTATCTGCCCCATTGTTCTCATTCTTTGCCAAGGTCATTTCATCCATTTCCATAGTTTTTCCTCCTCTGTAAGCAGATGCCGCTCACATCTCTCCTGAGAGCCAAACTTGTGTTTCTAACTGGTCTATTCAATCTGTCCAAAACTGAAATAAATATATTGCTTTTCAAAGATGTTCCTCCTCCATTTCCCTCTAGCCATCATTAGAAACTTTGGAGGTAATCTTGCCTTCTCCTCCTTTGTGTCTTTTATTTGGTAAGTTAATAAATTCTTTTGAATGTTATCTCTTATTAGCTTTTCCCTCATGTTTAACTTCTCTTGGCTTATCCTCGCCACCTCCAGTGTGGTCCACAGACTCCATCTCTTCTGTTTCTGATGTTGCAGCTGATGGTCATGGAGATCTTACTAACTACCTGACAGTGTACTTGGTGCATGAACTGTTTATCTCAGGAACATCTTTAATCATGAAAAAATGGAGCTATTTTAGCTAGATAATAAGTGAAATATATTTGTGGACCTCAGCCTGGGAATCTTATAAGCATTTATGTTTTCCTATGAGGAGGTCATTCTGTATCAGGATATCAGTAATGCCTGTATGATGAGGAGGAGCAAGACATTATTCCTTTCAATTTGCAAATCAATTCAATACCTATTTGTTAATCATGGCTGTATGCCAGGCACTCTGCTTGGTGCTAGCAATTTAACAGTGAAAAGAAGGACACAGCTCCTGTGTTCACATACAGTCTACCAGATTTCCATTAAGCAGAAACTTCTGCAGGGTTCGGAAGAGTTATGATTTCCTATATGAAGCTCCGAGGGCTATTCATTAATTCCCTTGATTGGTGTCACTGATATACAGAGCATTCTTAAACTAACAGAAGTATGTATTTAGGAGAGCTATTCCCCTCAATTTATCTTTTTGTATTTCAGTGCAATTCCAAGAAAAAAGTCTATTGACAATTTGGTTACTATAAAAATGTCTTTCCAATTAGGAGGATGTTGTTCAATAAAGATAAAATAAGGAAGTGTAACCAAATGAAACCACTAAATTAAACAACACAATGAGGCAGTAGTACATTGTTTTGAAGTAGTGGAGCACATTCCTATATGTTTATAAATCAATAGATCATTGAGGTTGGAAATCATGTAGCTTGGAAGACTTTTGCTAACATATTTAATCATGAACCCTACAGGCAGCAAAAAATAGGGGAAAGAACATAGACATCAGGGTTCCATAATCTTGAATTCAGACAGAAACTTCATTATTTACTCTCTGCATTATTAGCAACTCTTTGAAAACTTTTTGTTAGCACCAGTTTTTTTGTTAGTCTGAGTACAGTCTTTTGTTTCTTTTCAGCTATAATGCAGGAAAATCATACAAATTCATCTGAATATTTCTGAAAGCTGCTGAATTGTTCTCTTTGCTTTAGTCCTATCACCAAACCAAGCCACAATCCAATATTCTAACTAAACAGCAAATCCAAGCCTATCAAGCCTCTTTGAAAAATCCCTAAATACAAAGTCCAAGATCCCTGGGGATGACATGCAAATTTATCTTTAATTCTGGAGTTTGCACACTTCGCTTTAACCATTTTTTATCTTCAGTTTATGTTCCAGTTATACTAACCTTTGCCTTTCCCACACACCTGTCAGTACCTTTGAATGTGCTGGTCTACCTGCTTGAACCACTTCTTGTGTATCTTTACCACTCATAATCATGACTGCATACAACTGGATGACAGAGAAAAAACCTCAATTCTCTCACTTGGCTGGGGGCCTCTGCCTGTATCACCATGTAACCCCGGAGCCACAGGGTCTTCCTTTTCTCTACAGAGCTAATTTGCCTTCATTCCTTTTTTTGTTTTTTAAATATATACCATATGCCAAGAATTCTGCTAGATACACCCAATGCATTTCAAAATTATCAACAGAATGTGTTCCAAATAATAGAAAAACAATGGTGGACTCCTAGGTAGTACTGAAAGGATAGAATATTTTAAAGATCTGGTTCTTTGCTAAAAAGCCAGAATTACCTCAACTTCATTTGATAACAAAGATATGGTGTCCCACACTACATATAAGTAATATCCTTTTGAGTGAAATTCTTCATGCAATTGAAATTTTCAGCTTGCCCTTTAGTGTTCTTTACATTTCAAGTGCTAATCCTATCTGCTGAATGGGAAATATAGATACTACTCAAACTTTAACTCTCTCTTGATAAAATATGAAAAACTCTACATAATAAGGAATGCAAAAGAGATATAAAGAAAAAATCTCAAGGAGATTTTGTCTAGCTGCTATAAAAACATATTTTAAAAATAATGAAGTTTTTCCTGATCACTCATGTACCCATTATCGATTTTGAAGACTCCAACAGCAGTACACAAAAGCTTATATATCTTTAGATATTTTCTTTAATAATACACGGTTTTGGGACGCCTGGGTGGCTCAGTTGGTTAAGCAACTGCCTTCGGCTCAGGTCATGATCCTGGAGACCCGGGATCTAGTCCCGCATCCGGCTCCCTGCTCAGCAGGAAGCCTGCTTCTCCCTCTCTCACTCCCCCTGTTTGTGTTCCCTCTCTGGCTGTGTTTCTCTGTGTCAAAGAAATAAAATCTTAAAATAATAATAATACATGGTTTTAAAAAATTGTTGCTGGGCGCCTGGGTCGCTCAGTGGGTTAAAGCCTCTGCCTTCGGCTCAGGTCATGATCTCAGGGTCCTGGGATCAAGGCCCGCACTGGGCTCTCTGCTCAGTGGGGAGCCTGCTTCCCCCCCACCCCCCCACCGCCTGCCTCTCTGCCCACTTGTGATCTCTCCCCATGAAATAAATGAATAAAATCTTTTAAAAAATAAATAAATAAAATAAAATAAAAATAAAAAGTTGTTGCTGATTGTTTTAAATGTTCATATTTTAATCATTTACCTATCTCATATATACCCCCAGCTTATTAAACAAAGACATTGGCAGTATCCATGATGTGCTAGGGACACAGATTGATAAAATGCTCTTGGGATTAAAACAAAGCATGATAAGGGCTTCAGCAATGGTATAAACAGGCAAAGGAGCAAAGGGAAGGCACTTAATACAGCCTGCAGAAATAAAGCGACCGAGTAAAAGATTACAGGGGAGATGGCATTTGAGATGGGTCTTTAAGTTAAAAAAAAAAAAAAAAATTACCAGTGGGCAGGTTGAGTGAAGAGGCAAAGACAGCAGAAGCACACGGACAGCGTTCTAGGAAAGCAAAGCAAGTAAAGCAACATGTCACATGTGCTCCAGACCATGAAGAGCTTTTTATGCCAAGCGAGAGAAATGAACTTTATCCTTTAAGGACAGGGGATAGCTGAAGGATTTTAAACGTAAAAATAGTGATTATTATGTTGCCATATTTTGTTTTCCGTGGGTCCCAGGAGCAAGAGAGTCAGCCACTCATACAGTCCTGGCAGTTAGTGTTATTAATGCTAGGAGTAAATGGCAAAGAAATATATTCAAAACAGAAATAACTCCTCTGTGGATTCAAAAGATAAAGTTGCTCCCATCAGAAATAAATTCCTTTGGTTGGAGGAAGTAGTTTGCAACCTTTATTTTGTTCTGTTTTGGAAAACACCATGCTGTTTGCTTTATGGATCATAAAACTTGCAGAGAGCTCCAATGAATAAAACTAGTTAATATGGAATCAAGAAACATTAAGAGCCTCAGGGTGTATTTTTCTTCCCTACTGTCTCCAGCAACTACTGACAAACTCTCATGAAACCTTAGGGCTGTGCAGATACAGTTTGAAAACCACTAGGTAAAGATAGTTAATCTCTAGGAAATGAGGGGTAGTG